>CAUYLG010068689.1:0-19968 GCA_963573385.1 Cacajao melanocephalus | reverse complement strand
ATTCAGGACATAGGCATGGGCAAGGACTTCATGACTAAAACACCAAAGCAATGGCAACAAAAGCCAAAATAGACAAATGGGATCTAATTAAACTAAAGACCTTCTGCACAGCAAAAGAAACTATCAATAGAGTGAACAGTGTGGCGATTCTTGAAGGATCTAGAGCTAGAAATACCATTTTACCTAGCTATCCTATTACTGGGTATATACCCAAAGACTTCTAAAACATTCTATTATAAAGACACATGCACATATATGTTTATTGTAGCACTGTTCACCATAGTAAAGACTTGGAACCAACCCAAATGCCTATTAATGATAGACTGGATAAAGAAAATGTAGCACATATAAATCATGGAATACTATGCAGTCATAAAAAAGGATGAGTTCATGTCTTTTGCAGGGACATGGATGAGTCTGGAAACCATCATTCTCAGCAAACTGACACACAAACAGAAAACCAAACACCACATGTTCTCATTCATAAGTGGGTGTTGAACAATGAGAACACATGGACACAGGGAGGGGAACATCACACACCAGGGCCAGTTTGGGAGTGGGAGGCTAGGGGGGGCTACCAGGGTATAGGGGGATAGGGGAGGGATAACATTAGGAGAAATACCTAATGTAGATGACAGGGGGATGGATGCAGCAAACCACCATGGCATGTGTATACTTATGTAACAAACCATGATCTGCACATGTAAATATGCATATATATACATATATATATGTATATATATATACTGCTGAGAGAAATCATAGATGAAACAAATGGAAGCAGATCCCATGCTCATGGATGAGTAGACTCAATGGTGTGAAAATAACCATACTACCAAAAGCAATCTACAAATTCAATGCAATTCCCATAAAAATATCAACATCATTCTTCACAGAACTAGAATGAACAATCTCAAAATTCATATGGAACCAAAAAAGAACTTACATAGCCACAAATCTGGAGGCATCATATTACCTGACTTCAAGTTATACTATAAGGCCATAGTGACCAAAACAGCATGGTATTGGTATGAAAATAGGCACATAGACCTGTGGAACAGAATAGAAAACCCACAAATAAAGTCAAATGCTTATAGCCAACTGATCTTCTACAAAGTGAACAAAAACATAAAGTAGAGGACACCCTATTCAACAAATGTTGCTGGGATAATTGGCAAGCCACAGGTAGGAGAACGAAACTGCATCCTCTTCTCTTACGTTATACAAAAATCAACTCAAGATGGATTTAGGAGTTAAATCTAAGACCTGAAACTTAAAAATTCTAGAAGATAACATTGGAAAAGCCCTTGTAGACACTGGCTGATGCAAAGACTTCATGATCAAGAACCCAAAAGAAATGCAACTGAAACAAAGATAAATAAGTGGGACTTAATTAAACTAAAGTGCTTCTGCACAGCAAAAGGGATAATTAAACGAGTAAGCAGACAACCCACAGAGTGGGAGAAAATCTTCACAACCTATACATCTGACAAAAGACTAATATCCAGAATCTATAACGAACTCAAACAAATTAGCAAGAAATAAAAAAAAAATTCCATCAAAACTGGGGCTAAGGACATGAATAGAAACAGTTTTCAAAAGAAGACACACAAATAACCAACAAATATATGAAAGAATGCTCAACATCACTAATGATCAGAAAAATGCAAATGAAACCCACAACGTGATGCCACCTTACTCCTGCAAGAATGCCCATGATCAAAAAATCAAAAAAATAATAGATGTTGGGAACACGTTTACACTGCTGGTGGCAATGTAAAATAGTACAACCACATTATGGAAAACAATAAGGAGATTCCCTAAAGAACTAAAAGTAGAACTACCATTTGATCCAGCAATCCCACTACCGAGTGTCTACCTAGAGGAAAAAAAATCATTATACAAGAAAGATACTGGCACATGGATGTTTATAGGAGCACAATTTGCAATTGCAAGAAAATAAAACCAGCCCAACTGCCCATCAGTCAATGAGTGGATAAAGAAATTGTGGTATATTCATATATACGTGTGATGGAATATTACTCAGCCATAAAATGCAACGAATTAATGGCATTCACAGGAACCTGGATAGAACTGGAGAGTATTATTCTAAGTGAAGTAACTCAGGAATGGAAAACCAAACATCGTATATTCTTACTCCTAAGTAGGAGTTAAACTATGAGGATACAAAGGCATAGGAATGACACAATGGACTTGGGGGACTTAGGGGTAAGGGTGAGGGGTAAGGGATAAAAGACTACAAATTGGGTTCAGGATATACTGCACCGAAAACTCACAAATCACCATTAAATAGCTTACTCATGTAACCCAATACCATTTGTTCCTTTAAAATCTATGGGAAAAAAAAAGTTTTAAAAAAGAAATAACTCTCCTGTGTTCACTCCCCCTTTTGGAAAGGAAAGTGAACACATTCCCTCAGGTTCTTTTTAAATATTTTATGGTGGATGGCATACAAAAAAAAAAAAATCAAACGTTTTTTGATTTTTATTGTGACAGCACCACTCAACATGCATAAACTTATATTTTCTAATGATGATAAAATGAGAATAACTATTTCTGTAATTCTAAAAACCCTGAAAATCAGAGCTGTTTTATAGGTTTTTAAACCCGGTTTCTCAGAATTAAATTTAATCTGAGACACAGAATGCATTTATACTCCCCAGTATTTGTTCTTTACTGTTTAAAAAGAAAACTTTCCAACAGGAAATCAATTTTCTTATTATGAAAGTCATAAAATCTTTATCAATGTCATGCCTGATAGAAAAGTCATTGTTATAACCACTGTGAAAAACAGTTTGGATATTTCTTAGTAGGCATTTACTCAAGGGAAAGGGAAATGTATGTCCATACAACAACCTGTATGCAATTGTTTATAGCCGCTCCATTCATAATCTCCCCAAAGCAGAAACATCCCAAATATCCATGAGCTAGTGAATGAATAAACAAACTCTGATTCATCCATCCACACAATGGAATATAATTCATCAATAAAAAGGAGCAAACTATTGATACATGCAACAACATGGATGAATCTCAAATGTGTATTGCTAAGCCAAAGAAACCACATTCAAAAAGTTATATATTGTTTGAATCCATTTGTAAGTTATTCTAGAAAATAAAAAACACAAAGACATAAATCAGACCAGTGATTGCCAGTGACTGGTGGGAGGGGAGCAGGGAAGCGTTGACTACAGAGGGACAGAAGGGAAATTTTTGAATCATGATTGTGATTACACAGCTCTATGCATTTTTCAAGATTCACAGAACTGTACACCAAAAGTGGGGATTTTAATGTATCTAAATAAATCTCATATTAATAAAACACATTGTAAGATATTATTTAACCATTTTAGCTAACCTTTACAACTGATTAACTATTTGATGAAGTTTCCAAGCCCATTGCTTCTTCTCTTGTTGACATTTTGGCTGGTTTCTGGCATATTCACACTTCTACCAGAAAGTGATAGAGGCTAAAATGAGAATGGAATAAATCTTAAATCAGTTGATATTTATTAATTATGAAAAATATAGATATAACTATAGGAAATCCAACGTCTGAAATTAGTTTTGGGGGTTAGCATGTTAAGAATCACAAGAATTTATCTCCAGTGATTCTGAAACATGAGAGCTTTAAAGAGATTTTGTTTATATCCACTGATATTTACCATATCAGAAATTAAAACTGAGAAATATTAAAAATATTTATTAATTCATTTAAGATGAACAATAATACATCTATTATATTTAACATAATAATATACGTGTGAAAAACCCCTGTTTTCAGAAACAAAAAAGATAGCCATAGTATGGGGGGAGGAGCCAGGATGGTCGATGAGAAATAGTTCTCAGAGGCTCCCACGGACAAGAAAGAAAAAGGCAAGTGAATCCTGCACTGGCAACTGAGGTATCCAGGTTGTCTCACTGAGACTGACTAGGTGGTTGATACAACTCACGGAGAACAAGAAAAAGCAGGGTGGTGCAATGGCCCACCTGGGAGCAACATGGAGCAAGGGGAGCTCCTACCCTCAGCCAAGGGAGGTAGTGAGTGATAGTCCTACCCTGCCCAGGAAACCACACTTTCTATAAATCTGTGAAAACCATGCATCAGGATATCCCCTCATGAGCCCACGCCTCCAGGGCCTCGTGTCCCAAGCACAGAGCTGGGCAGATTTTCAGCGGCCACTTGGCTGCAGACTAAGACTACTGAGTTTCTCGGGGGAGAGGTGGCCACCATTACTGTGGCTCCCTGCAGATGAAGATGACTGAGGTCCCTGGGGGAGGGGTGACAGCCATCACTACAGTTGCCTGCAGCCTAAGATGACTGAGCTCCCCAGGGGAGAGGCAGCAGAAACCACTGAAGATCCAGTCAGCCTTCTTCTCCTGGCTGTGGCAAGGACACTGGGCGGTTTGGACTCAGGAGGATTTCCCCACAGGGCAGCATTGCAGCTACAGCAGATCATGGCCAGACTGCCTTTTTAGGCCAGACCCTGACCCATCCCTCCTCACTAGATGGAGCATCCTTGCAGGAATTTTAGCAACTCCAGACAAGGGTTTAGGGACAAAACTCTGAACTCCCTGAAACTGAGACCCTGGGGGTAGGGGTAGCTGCAGTCTCCACAGATCAGCAGACTTAATCTTTCCTCCTGCTGGCTCTGAGGAATCCGGGCAGTTCAGATGAGGTTGATTCCCCGCAGTGTGGCACAGCCCCTCTACCAAGGGGTGTCCAGAGTGCTCTGTTAAGCAGGTCCCAGATCCCATGACTCCTGACTAGGTGAGACTCCCCTTCAACAGGGGTTTCCAGATACTTTATACAGGAGTGTTCCTAACTGCATTAGGTCTGTGACCCTCTGGGACAGAGATCCTGGAGGAAAGAGCAGGCAGTTATCTTTGCTGTTCTGCAGCATCCACAGATGACACCTTCAGGTGTGGAAGGGACCGAGATGAATAGGGTCTGGAATGGATCCCCAGCAAACTACAGCAGCCCTACAGAAGAGGAACCTGACTGTTAAAAGAAAAACAAACAGAAAGCAACAAAACTATAACAGCATCAACAAAAAATCTCCCACAAAAACCCATCCAAAGGACAGGAGCCTCAAGTATCAAAAGCAACTTGTGAAGATGAAAAAGAATGAGTGAAATAAATGCTGAAAACTCAAAAATCCAAAGTGCCTCTTCTCCTTCAAATAATTGCAACATGTCTTGAGCAAGGGCACAGAACTGGGCAGAAGCTGATGGATGAATTGACAGAAGTACTCTTCAAAAGGTGGGTAATAACGAACATTACTGCAGTAAAGGAGGATTTTCTAACCCAATTCAAAGAAGCTAAGTATCATGATGAAACATTACAGGAGCTGTTAACTAGAATAACCAGTTTAGAGGGAAACATAAATAACTTGATGAAGCTGAAAAACACAACATGAGAACTTCACAATGCAACCATAGTATCAATAGCCAAATCTACCAAGCAGAGCAAAAAATTTCAGAGCCTGATACCCTCTTGTTGAAATAAGACAGGCAGACAAGATTAGAGAATAACTAAAGAAAAAAAAATAATCAACACCTCCAAGAACAATGAAATTATGTAAAAAGGCTAAACCTACAAATGATTGGGGTACCTGAAAGAGCCAGGGAAAACAGAACTAAGTTGAGAAACATCAGGATATCATCCAGGAGAACTGCCACAATCTAATAAGACATGTCAACATTCAAACTAAGGAAATCCAGAGAACTCTAGTATGATACTCCATGAGAAGATCAACCCCAACTACATAATCATCAGGTTCTCCAAGGTCAAATTGAAGGAAAAAATGTTAAGGGCAGCCAGAGAGAATGGCTAGATCACCTACAAAGGGAAGCCCATCAGACTAACAGTGAATATTTCAGCAGAAACCCCATAAGCCAGAAAAGATTGGAAGCCAATATTCAACATTCTTAAAGAAAATAATTTCCATCCCAGAATTTCATATCCAGCCAAACTAAGATTCATAAATGAAGGAGAAATAAAATCTTTTTCAGACAAGCAAATGCTGAGGTATTTCATCACCACCAAGCCTGCCTTGCAAGAGCTCCTAAAGGAAGCGGTAAATATGGAAAGGAAAAACCATTTCCAGCCACTTCAAATACACACTGAAGTAAAAAGATCAATGACACGATAAAGCAACTACATCAACAATTATGCAAAATAACCAGTTAGTATCATGATGACAGAATCAAATTAACACATAACAATATTAACCTTAAATATAAGTGGGCTTTAAAATGTCCCAATTTAAAGACACAAAATTGCAAGCTGGATAAAGATTCAAGACCCAACTCACGTGCAAACACTCAGATAGGCTCAAAACAAAGGGATGGAGGAAAATTTATCAAGCAAATGGAAAGTAGAAAAAAGCAGGGGTTGCAATCTTAGTTTCTGTCAAAATAGACTTTAAACCAATAAACATCACCCAAGACAAAGAAGGGCATTACATAATGGTAGAGAGATCAATTCAACAATAAGAGTTAACTATCCTAAACATATATATACACCAAATACAGGAGCACCCAGATTCGTAAAACAAGTTTGTAGAGACTTACAAAGAAACTTAGACTCCCACAAAATAATAGTGGGAGACTTTAATACTCCACTGTCAATATTAGGTCATCAGGACAGAAAATTAACAAGTGATATGGTTTGGCTGTGTCCACTCAAATCTCACCTGGAATTTTAATAATCCCCATGTGTCAGGGGCAGGGCCAAATAGAGATTATTGAATCATTGAGGTGGTTTCCACCATATTGTTCTCATGGTAGTGAATAAGTCTCATGAGATCTGGTGGCTTTATACAGGTGAGTTCCCCTGCATGAGTAGACATGTTTTTGCTGCTACTTTGCCTTCCACCATAATTGTGAGGCCTCCACAGCCACGTGGAACTGTGAGTCCATTAAAACTCTTACCTTTTTAAATTACCCAGTCTTGAGCATGTCTTTATGAGCAGCATGAGAACACACTAATAAAACAAGGATATTAAGGACTTGAACTTAGCTCTGGATCAAATAGACCTGCTAGATATCTACAGAATTCTCCACCCCAAATCAAAAGAATATACCTTCCTCTTGGTGCCACATGGCACTTACTCTAAAATAAATCACATGATTGGGAGTAAAATAGGCCTCAGCAAATGCAAAAGAACTCAAGTCATAACAAACAGTCTCTCACATAACAGTACAGTCTAATTAGAACTCAAGATTAAGAAACTCACTCAAAACCACACAACTACATGAAAATGGAACAACCAGCTCCTGAATAACTCCTGGCTAAATAATGAAATTAAGGCAGAGATCTGAGGAATCTGGGCAGTCCAGATGAGGTTGATTCCCCCCAGTGTGGCATAGCCCCTCTACCAAGGGCCAGCCAGAGTGCTCTGTTAAGCAGGTCCCAGATGCCATTACTCCTGACTGGGTGAGAGCCCCCCAACAGGTATTTCCCGACACTTTACACAGGAGTGTTCCTGACTGCACCTTAAAGAAACATTAACTGTAGATGAATTAAAGACTTAAGTGTAAAACCCTAAACTATGAAAATCCCAGAAGAAAATCTAGGCAATACTATTCAGGACATAGGCATGAGCAAAGATTTCATGATCAAAATATGAAAAGCAATTGCAACAAATAAAAAAAATTGACAAATGGGATCTACTAAAACTAAGGAGCTTCTGCATAGCAAAGGAAATTATTATCAGAGTGAAGAGACAACCTACAGAATGGGAGAAAATTTTTGCAATATATCCAACTGAAACAGGTCTAATATCCAGAATCTACAAGGAACTTAAACAAATTTCAAGAAAAAAAAAACCTTATCAAAAAGTGGACAAAAAAAAACATGAACAGTCACCTCTCAAAAGAAGACTTTTATGCAGCCATCAAACATATGAAGAAATGCTCAACATCATTGATCATTAGATAAATGCAAATCAAAACCACAATGAGATATCATCTCATGTCAGTCAGAATGGTGATTAGTTTTTTCAAGATTCTGAAAAATTTTAATGTACATATAGCAATTTGTACATTATACAAAAAATGCATTATTCAAGAATAAGTTACTCATACAGTACATAAACAATACATATAAATTTGCAAAATACCTTCTGCCTATAATCATACAAGATGAATCCACTTTTTTGTGTTATTACAATGTGCTGTAAATCCTAATCAAATTCAGGATGTCAGATGTGCCCTTGTTATATACTCTCAAGTTCCTCCAGCTTTGGGAAATATTAGAGCTAATACATTTGCAATAAGAGACTTAGCCTTGAATAGAAAGCATGAAGGAATCTCAGGTAACCTTCAGGGAAGAGTCTAAGACCTCGATTTTAGGTTAAGAAACTGTTACGTAAAAATAGCGTTCTCTGGCCCAAGATTTTAATGATTGCTATTCCTTTTTCCTATGGTCCAGAAGTGATCAAAGGCAGAAGATTTATACCAGATAAAGCCGTATAGATTGCTGGTCTAAAATTCAAGTCAGGTTAGTTGACTTAATTCTTTGGTGCTCGTGACTGTTAATTTGTAAAAGTTGAATAAAGTCAGATGAAGGAAGTGATGGTGCTGGGAGCTCTCAAGCTGTACTGGTGGGGTCTGTAATTAGAGCTAACTGGAGGGATCATAATGTTTACTGTCCAACTTGGTGTTGAGCCATGGCTCTTGGTGAAAGTTGCTGGCTGTGTCATTGGGACTGGAAGGAGAGTGGTGGGGTGGGATGTGCCTGTGTTAGCCTTTTCTTTGTGCTGGAGCATGCTCAGCTGATGAAGCGGTAGGCAGCAGTGTGGGGCATGTACCCCATTGGCTGCAGCTAGAATGACGATTAGTTAAAAGTCAAGAAACAACAGATGCCGGCAAGGCTGTGGAGAAATAGGAACACTTTCACACTTTTGTTGGGAATGTAAATTAGTTCAACCATTGTGGAAGACAGTGTGGCAATTCTTCAAAGACTGAGAACCAGAAATGCCATTTGACCCAGCAAACCTATTACTGGGTGTATACCCAAAGGAACATACACGTGTTATGTTCATTGCAGTAATATTTACAATAGCCAAGACACAGAATCAACCCATATGCCCATCAATGATAGACTGGATAAAGAAAATGTGGTACATATACAACATGGAATATTATGCAGCCATAAAAAAGAATGAGATCATGTCATTTGCAGGGACATGAATGGAGCTGGAAACCATTATCATTAGCAAACTAACACAGGAACAAAAAACCAAACACCACATGTTCTCACTTATAAGTGGGAGCTGAACAATAAGAACACATAGACATAGGGAGGACAACCACATCCACTGGGACCTGTCGTGGGGGTGGGGCAAGGAAGAGTATCAGAATAAAAAGCTAATGTATGCAGTGCTTAATGCCTAGGTGATGGGTTGACAGGTGCAACAAACCACCATGGCACACGTTTACCTATGTAACAAACCTGCACATCCGGCACATGTATCCTGACTTAAAATAAAATAAAATTTTAAAAAATGATAGCAAGAAGAGTGCTATAATTTTACGTTTTCCCAAATGTCTGGCTTAACTGAAGACAGCTGGATTCTTATATCTGCTTCCACATTCAACCCATTGTGATACACCGCTCTACTGTAAACTTGTAAGAGCATAAGAGTGAAAAAGGAAAATAATATTTTAGTATTATTATAAAAATAGTTTTAGTTTTATGGACTCCCTGAGAAGGGATTAGAGACCCACAAGGATTCCCAGACTTCGTAGTTAGAATAGTTGTTCTACACTATCAGTGTAGGGAAAAGGATACAATATAAAATATTTACTATAAGTTAGGCACTGTGTTTAATGCTTTGCCTACATTATATATTTTTATCCTCATTTTATAGATGAGAAAACAGAGGTTTAGGGCCATTAAGTGGTTCAGATCCTACTGGTAGTAAATGGCAAAATTAGGATTGAAACCTAGGCCTTTCTGCCTCTAAAGCAAGGGCTTTCTTCACCATATCCCAACCCCAGTTTTACTGATAATTGGCATGTAACCATAGAACCTGCTTCCATCCAGTAGTTGAAAGAAATAGGACTTTACATTGCTGGAACAACTAAGGATTTTACATAATTAGTTTTATTCCATGCATTTGGAATTTATTCCTCATAAAATTGAAAGAGATTAATGAATCTGAGAAAAAGCATGCCTTAATGCTAGTAGAAGCGCTTTCCAAATTTCCCTTTCAAAATCCTTCCTTTCCCTGCTTTTTCAAATCCAGAGCACAGTCATCCTCCAACTACCTTTTTATTCCTCAGTATCTCTTGCAGAAGGGATCGATAAAACCAATTCTCACTTAGGTGTTAGAGATTTAATGATACTCCTCTGAAGAGTATTTTTACTACCTGAGGGTGGGGAATGGCTCTTATTCATCTTTGTAACCCTAGGAACCTGTACACTTGAACTGTCAGTGTCCTATAAATATTGGTAGCCTTTAATGGGAAGTAAAATGCCAAAGAGGGAGTTTTTGAAACCAAAGATAGAATGAAATTTCAGTCATCGGTGGAGAAAATATATTTACTGGACCCAACAAATCACAACATACATAAAACTACGTATCTAACTGCATGGAAGGACAACAATATTTGCTTTAATGTAAATGCCCTTTACGTTCAGTTTTGATTTCATTGTTCTAGAAACTCTGGAAAGTAGATATTGTGTATTTGACAGCAGTTAATCTCTTAAAATGCTAAAATAATATGTTAAATATCAATATTAAAACTAATATTTTTGGCTAAATTATTATTATGCTGTTGGTTTTTTCATGGGTATTGGAGCGGTCTAGAGAGAGTGTAACTTCAACTAACAGTGATGTTGTTAATTACTCCTCTCATCAATGGTTTGTCTCTATTGTAGCTTGTGTAGCAATCAAAAGAAAGTTCCTACTTATCTTTTCCATTCATTGCATTTGGAAGTTTGCACTAATCTAAGAGGAAAGCGACCTAATTATTGTGTAGAGGATCAAAATTGGGGCATGGTACATGATATGTATGTTCAAACTGTAAACTAGTCTCTCCCTGATATCAATATCAGTTTTGCTTCTAGCCAAATTATGTTTACATTGAATGCAGTTTTTTAAATCTACAGGGGAATAATGCAAATGATAGTTGTGAGTGGTAATTTTTAAAAATGTGTTTTTAACTTTAAATTTGCAAATAACCATCTTAAATGTAATAGCTTCCAGTCAGAATTCATTTTTAAAATGCCGATGTATTAATTGGGTCATAATTAACTAACTCTTTGTAATTCAAAGCCCAATACTGAGTTTTTCCATCTATAAATAATGGTTTATAGGCAAGGTTATTAAGTTTTGACTTGTTGGTATGGCTGTGTTTTAGAAAAATGAAAAATATTAACTTGCTAGCAACATCTAGGAGAGATGGCTGTTGTTATAAAATCCAAGGGACAATTTGCTCTACCCATGTGTTTGTCAGTAAAATCTCAGTCTCACAGGAATTCAAATATTAATTATGCAACTTCTTATATAGTTGGAGTACAATACTACTGGCAGCCAGTTTGTAGATATACTAAAGTCTTATTTCTACTCTTGGCTTTAGATCTCTTATCAAGATGGTCAAAAGGAATAATTTATGTGCTAAAATTACCCTAGGTAAGGGCATTTCTATATCATACAAAATGTTGAAATGTGACAAGACTTTCTTTTTTCATCACTGTAGTACATAACCCTTAAGCTTTTACTGATCTAATTGGATTCCAATAGGTAGAGTGAAGTAATAGTACACTGTGGATCTTGCTATGAGTGTTTCTCACTCAGTAAATAAAAATGGTTAATATTTTATTCACTTTTTAATAACTTCTTTTCTTCCCTAAAAGCCCCCTTTGGAGTGAGTGAAGGTCAAACACTTTTCTACTGCTAATGTTTTCTACTCTGTGGAGGCATCACCATAAGTGCAATGCCCTTGGCCTCTCTTCACCCTTCACTATTCCTCCACCATGAGAGGTAGAGTGACGTGGTTAATGAGTTCGGGAACAAAAACTGGATTTTAATACAGCCCGCCACTTTCTTACTGGATATGATCTACATCCTTTTTTGCTCTTGTAAGAAAAGGACTCCCCATGCAACCTATACTCCCATACAACATCACCTGTAATTGGATCGATATCATTGTTAATTCTAAGATTCAGTGTCAAGAAATCCTCCTGACCAGTAACAACAGATACATCCTTCAACCTAGACTTTATCAGTAATAAAGGCTCATTGTCTTATTTCACAATTGGTTCAGAATTCACATAGGAAAAGGGTGACCTTTTAAAAATTCCAACACCAGCCTCCATCGTCTATCTACTCCACCATTCTTTCCAATGTAAACCATTCTCTCATTTACCTGTTCATTCATCTGTTCCATTTTCTACCTGCCCACCACACCATATACCATTTAAAAGAACTGCAGTTATCACTATGTTTACTAGTATCTGGTATAACGTTGGATCTTACCTAGAAGGAACTCAACACCTTAGGAACTAAACAAAAAATCAATTACAAATTTGAGGGAGAGTTTTCCCTAGAGCACTGTGAATTTAAAATTTTCCTGTCCTCTTTGCCCAAGTGGATTCATAGTGAGGGAGAAGTGACTCCTTTTGTGACGACTTAAAATTGAGACCTTTACACAAACAATTGCCTAATAAAATCCCCAAATATCTACAAAGTAAAATAATCAGGCTACTTCTTCTCACTTCCAATATATCTATTTTATAACTTCATTTTCCTTATCTAATGCTACCTTTAATGTACATTTGAGTCTTATTTTACTATAAGTAGGTTTAGGAATATGTATAGAGTGTGGATGAAAGTACATGGTGTAGTTTCTCCATGAATTCCTTTTTTGGAAGACCCTAGATTCATGCCACCCCAAGGAAAGTCTTGATAGAGGGGTACATGTAAATAAATTGCCTAGGCCAGTGGATACAATCTGGCAAAGATGTAATCACCATGCCACCATTAATTTCAGGAATGGCAGAAAGCATGCACTCCATGACGGCTTTGGATCTGAAAATTCAAATACAACAAACATTTATTTTGTTCTTAACATGTGTGTGACTTTACTAAATGTAGTGAGGAATATGAAGGTGCTACCTACCTAGGGCAGTGTATTCAATCACATAGTCCTCATATGGTCTGAAAACTATCCCAGAGTTCAGATTATGCACCAGGGATGACAAAAATGCCAGATATTCCCAAAATATATGGATGGCTCCTAGGAGTTAGGACTTCATTTCTGGGTCGTATAGCATAGGGTATACCCTCTGAGGGTTAGTTTTTAAATATGAAGTCGTAGAGTTGGAAAAAACTTTAGAGATTACCTAGACTAGCCTCCAAGTCAACATAGCAATCTCTATTACACTGTCCCTTACAACTGGTCATACGGTCTTTTTTTCAATATCCCTAGTGATGGTAAGCTAATTACTTCAACAAGTCAGCTTGCTGTGTGTTTATAAAACTTTTGTGCAAAATTGCATGCTATTTGTGTGTTTGTAGATGTAATTTAAATATTTATTTCTGAAAAAAAAATGTGTGTTTTTTTTTTGGCAAAGTTCCAAACAGAAGCTCATATAATTAGGGCAACAGAAAATATGGTATATTAAGGTTGTTGAATCAGTTGGCTACCAACAGGACCCATAAAAGATGAGAATATACATGGAATCTCAACCCAAAATAGGAGAAAAAAAATTAAGGGACTTTTCTGGTATCTTACAGAGAGTGTACTTCCAGTTAGAATTAAGCACTGGCTGGTTGGCTACCAAAACCATCTAGCTGCTGTTCTTGAGGAGAAGGTTCAGATTGTAAAAACATCTGTCTGGATTAATAAAATCAGGGAAGATAAAAGGCATTCACAAAAATTGAGGCAATATTATTTTTTAAAAATAAAGAAGTTTTAGTTTCTAATAACATAAAAAGAACTCAAAGCTAAGACAAGACTGTCAGCCCTTCTATTTTAGGGAATATGGACTTGTATGCTCTGCCCCTAAAAAACCTTGCTAGTAGTTGAATTTAATTTTATTTTCAGCTAATTTAGTTTAATTTTTACATTTCTATTTTTGTGGATATATAGTAGTTGTACATATTTATGGGGTACAGGTGAAATTGTGATACAAGCATACAATGTGTAATGACTAAATCAGGCTAATTAGGATATCCAACACCTTATCATGTCTTTGTGTTAGAAACATTCCAATTCTACTCTTCTAGTTATTTTGAAATATATGATAATTATTGTTAATTATAGTTGCTATTGTGCTACTGAACACTGGATCTCATTCCTTCTAACTGTATGTTTGTACCCACTACCTATTAACAAACCCCTCTTTATCGACTCCTTCCATCTACCCTTCCCAGTGTCTGGTAACTATCATTTACTTTCTGCTTCCATGAGATTTTTTAACTCCCATGTATAAGTGAGAATATGTGGTATTTACCTTTTGATGCCTAGTTTATTTCATTTCATATAATATGCTCCAGTTCCATATATGTTGTTGTAACTTACAGAACTTCATTATTTTATGCCTAAATAATATTTAATTGTATATATATACAATACCTATGTATCCATTCATCAAATGATGGACATTTAGGTTGATTTTATATCTTGGCTATTATGAATACTACTGCAAAAACATGGGAGTGCAGATATATCTCCAATATACCAATTTCCTTTCTTTTAAATATATACCCAGCAGTGGGAATGCTGGATCATGTGACAGTTCTATTTTTAGTTTTTTGAGGAACCTCCATACTGCTTCCCATAATGGCTGTATTAATTTACATTCCCACCAACAGTATATGAGAGTTCCTCTTTCTTCAAATCCTCCTCAGCAGTTCATACTTTTTGTATTTTTGATAGTAGCCAGAATAAACTGGGTGAGATGATATCTCATTGTGATTTAGTTTTGCATTTCTCTGATGATAAATGGTGTTGAGCACTTTTTCATATAACTGTGGGCCATTTGTATGTCTTCTGAGAAATGTCTATTCAGATCTTCTGGCCATTTTAATTTGGATTATTTGGTGGTCTGCTATTAAGTTTTTGAAATCTGTATACTCTGGTTATTAACCCCATGTCAGATGGATACTCTGCAAATATTTTCTCCCTTTATGTGGATTATTTCTTTACTTTGTTGATTGTTTCCTGTGCTATGCAGAAGCTTTTTTTAGTTTGATATGATATCATTTTCCTTTTTTCCTTTGGTTATCTGTGCTTTTAGGGTATTACTCAAGAAATCTTTGCCCAGCCCAATGTCCTGGAGAGTTTTCTCAATGTTTTCTTTAGTAGTTTCATAGTTTGAGGCCTCAGATTTAAGTATTTAATCCATTTTTATTTGATATTTGTATGTGGTGAGAATTACTGGTCTAGTTTTATTCTTCTGCATATGGATATCCAGTTTTCCTGGTACCATTAACTAGTTAAAAGGTCTTATACCTAATAGATATGTTACATAACTCACTGGGTCAGGGTTTTTCAATTTCTCCCTTTTTCTAATCTATGATACATTCAGCTAAAATTTAAGTACTCACAAAAGACTCAGAGTAGTTAAAGCAATCCTGAGCAGAAAAAGCAAAACTGAATCCATCTCAGTACTTGACTTCAAATTACACTACAAAGCTGTAGTAACCAAAAAAGCATGGCACTGGCATACAAAGTGACACACAGACCAATGGAACAGAATAGAGAACTCAGACATAAGTCCATACATCTACGGTGAACTCATTTTTTATTAAGGTGCCAAAAACATACACTGTGGAAAGGACAGTCTCATCAATAAATGTGCCACACACTTTTATAACCAGATCTCATAAGAACTCACTATCAACAACAGCACCAAGGGGGAAGGGACAGTGTTAAACCATGAGAAACTGTCCCCAGGATTCAATCACCTCCCACCAGGCCCCACCTCCAGCACTGGAGATTACATTTCAATGAGAGATTTGGCAGGGGGGGGACAAAGATAAAAACTATATCATTTTGCCCCTGGCCCCTCCAAAGTCTCATTCCCATCTCACATTTCAAAATACAGTCATGTCTTTGCAATAGTCCTCCAAAGTCTTAACTCATTCCAGCATTAACTCAAAAGTCCACAGTCTAAAGTCTCATCTAACACAAAGCTAGTCTCTTTTTGCCTATGATTCTGAAAAATAAAAAATAAAAAAAAAACAAGTTAGTTACTTCCAACATAAAATGAGGGTATAGGCATTTGGTAAATACTCTCATTTCAAAAGGAAGAAATTGGCCAAGAGAAAGGGGTTACATGCCCCCATGCAGGTCCAAAAGCCAGCAGGGTAGTCATTAAATCTTAAAGCTCCAAAATAATCTTCTTTGACTCCCTGTCCCACATCCAGGGCACACTGATGAAAGGAATGGGCTCCCAAGACCTTGGGCAGCTCTGTCCCTGTGGCTTTGCATGGTTCAGCCCCCATGGCTGCTTTCAAGGTCTGGCATTGAGTACTTGTGGCTTTTACAGAAACATGGTGCAAGCTTTCAGTGGATCTGGCATTCCAGGTTCTGGAGGTTGAATCTCTTCTCACAGGTCTACTAGACAGTGCCGCAGTGGAGACTCTATGTGGGGGCTCCAGCCCCACATTTACCCTCTGCACTTCCCCAGTAGAGGTTCTCCATGAGGACTCTGCCCCTGGAGATGGCTTCTGCCTGAACATCCAGGCTTTTCCATATATCCTCTGAAATCTAGGCAGTGGCTCCCAAGCCTCAACTCTTACACTCTGCACACCTGCAGGTTTAACACACTGTGAAAGCTGCCAAGATTTATGGCTTGCACCTTTTGAAGCAGCATTCTGAGCTCTACCTGAGCCTCTTTGAGCCATAGCTGGTGCTGGAGTGGCCAGAAAACAAAGAGCAGTGTCCCAAGCCTGTGCAGGGCAGCAGGGCCCTGTGCCTGGCCCAGGAAATCATTCAGTTCTCCTAGGCTTCCAGGTCTGTAATGGTAGGGGCTGCTGTGAAGGTCTCTGAAATGCCTTCAAGACCTTCTCCCCATTGTCTTGGCCATCAACACGTACCTTCCTTTTAGTTTTGCAAATTTCTGCAGCATGCTTGAATTCTTCCTCTGAGAAAAGGGTTTTTATTTTCTACCACATGACCAGGTTGCTAATTTTCCAAACTTCTATGTCGTTTATTTGTTCATGCATAGTGTATAGGCTAGTAGGAACAGCCAGGCCACGTTTGAATGCATTGCTGCTTAGAAATTTCATCTACCAAACATGTTAACTTAGCACTCTTAAGTTAAAAATTCCACAGATCCCTAGAACAGGGGCAAAATGCAGCCAGGCTCTTTGCTAAAGCATAACATAGCAAAAGTGACCTTTACTCCAGTTCCCAATAAGTTCTTCATTTGCATCTGAGATAGTCTGGACTTCATTGTCTGTATCACTATCAACATTTTGGTAACAATTTAACCAGTTAACCAGTCTCTAGGAAGTCCCAAATTTTCTTTCATCTTCCTGTCTTCTTCTAAGTTCTCAAAACTCTTTCAACCTCTGCCTAGATAAACTTAAAAATTTGTTTACAACAGCAAAGACTTGGAACCAACCCAAATGCCCATCGATGATAGACTGGAGAGGGAAAATGTGGCACATATACACCATGGAATACTATGCAGTCACAAAAAGCGATGAGTTTGTGTCCTTTGTAGGGACATGGATGAACCTGAAACCATCATTCTCAGCAAACTGACACAAGAACAGAAAATCAAACACCACAAGTTCTCACTCATAGGTAGGTGTTGAACAGTGAGAACACATGGACACAGGGAGGGGAGCATCACACACTGGAGTCTGTGGTAGGGGAGAAACTAGGGGAGGGACAGCAGGGGTTGCGGAGTTGGGGAGGGATAGCATGAGGAGAAATGCCAGATATAGGTGATGGGGAGGAAGGGAGCAAACCACATTGCCATGAATGTACCTATGCAACAATCTTGCATGTTTTTCACATGTACCCCAAAACCTAAAATGCAATAAAATGCATATATAAAAAATCTAATTACAATAACAGGAATAACAGAAAGAGAAAAAATGTCAAAGTTTAAGACATATTGTGATTAACATAAGAAAGCAATTTTGAAGAGGGCTAGTCACAATATTTGTGATCACAAATGTTTGTATACTAATTCCTAAAGACAGTATACATAATAAGTTGATTGAAATTTATGTTAGAACTTAGGATGTTAAACATGAGCTCATCAGTGTCACTGAAACCTGATGAAATTGAACTTCTGGTTAGAAATTGGAAGGAAAGAGTAAGGCGAAATCCTACTGTGAGAGGACTTGGAGTACAACTACTGGATATCAATACTATCACACCTGTCTGGAAATTCATGAATTGTGGTGTTAGAGGGGTGGACATATGCTGGCATTCTGTGGTCAATAATTATTAAAATAAGTATGGACATGTTTGAAGAGGGTCCTTAGGATGAAGAGACTCAAATGAATGTCTTTAGATGATCAGGTGAGGAAACATGGGAATAACAAAAGGAGAGCAGGTTTTACACTTGGAATTTGAATCCCAGCTCTACCACTTACTGGATGTGTGACTTGTGCACTGACCTTCACTCATTCAAGTCAATGATGTTAGTTTTAAATTCCGCCACTTATCAGGTACTGTGCTAAGCATCAGGGATATATTGGTAACATAAATAGGCACAATCCTTGCCCTCGTAGAGTCTTAGATTTAGTTTCTTTGCTAGTAAAGGTGAGATAATAATAACACTCATCTCATAAGACTGCTGTGAAACTAAATGAGATAATGCATGTGGACAGTTTGGCTCAGTACATAGTGCTGCAGGCTTAGTATATGTGTAATAAATAAATGGTAATTGAATGTACATGTAGGGGTGCATGAATCTTTTACCTATTTTCCAATATTCAAAGGAATGTTTTATAGAAAATCTGATAGAATTTGTGTTAAATCTAGGCATTTCTGTAGAAGCTTTAGGGAAAGGAAGATTACTGCTCAGTAATGGAAGATGTTTCTAATAGAAATGACCAAAGATGAAATGGGTTGCTTCAGAAGCTTAAAAGTTACTCACTCTGAGAAGCAATAAAACAGAGTCAATAGCATCTTCATAAATATGTGTCCTGTCTTAAATCTCAGTTGTGCGACCTCAGGGTTTTGTTAAAGTTCCCTTGTTTGTGCAGGCTGCAGAATGCAATCAGATGCAGAGAGGTAAAGGACTTTTTTTTTCTGGTTTTCCCAGTCTAGATGTGGGCTGATGGAGTTACCTTTTTAGACTGAGACACAGGGTCAGGAATAGGATATGGCAAGAGAGGCAGCCAGGGTGCAAAATTTAAAGTGACATTCATTCTCAGGGTCATGCAAGTGCAATGGTGGCAACTGGAGCACCTTGTTGCCTTCTTATACCTTAGGCATTTCTCTTGCCTCATCCTAGTTTTGGCCCTGCTTAGATATGAGAACAGTAAAGGGTGGGGTTTGTTGGGAGTTCTTTCAAACAACAGTGTAACTTTCTTGGGTTCAGGTATCTTGCTTACCAGTAGTGGTATCCCCCAAACCTGATTTTCCCAATGGATTGGTGAACTACAGACATCTCATTCCTGGGGGCTCCACTTTGTTCATCTGCCACTTAGGTGCCTCTGCTGACAGGACATGGAGAGCACAGTATTCTGCATCTGGTGAAAATTCTCCGTACCTAAGAATTTTCCAGGGTGATACTCCCTGAAATATATAAACTTTAAAAAGTAGACATCTAGTTATGTGTTGGGCATATTTCAGAATGGCATTTGAGTTAATCACGGAGAGGAAACTAAAAGGAAAAAATAGTGAAAGAGAACTCAAAGGATCTGCATTAGTAGAGGAGTAGGACTTAAGGAGATTTTCACAACCATTTTTGAGAAGTACTGGTACAGAGCACATTTTTTTTAATCACACACATAT
>CAUYLG010068688.1:0-51331 GCA_963573385.1 Cacajao melanocephalus | reverse complement strand
ATATACCCAGTAATGGGATTGCTGGGTCAAATGGAATTTCTATTTCTAGGTCCTTGAGGAAGTGCCACACTGTCTTCCACAATGGTTGAACTAGTTTACACTCCCACCAACAGTGTAAAAGTGTTCCTATTTCTCCACATCCTCTTCAGCATCTGTTGTCTCCAGATTTTTTAATGATAGCCATTCTAACTGGTGTGAGGTGGTATCTCAATGTGGTTTTGATCTGCATTTCTCTAATGACCAGTGATGATGAGCATTTTTTCATATGTTTGTTGGCTTCATATATGTCTTCTTTTGTAAAGTGTCCGTTCATATCCTTTTCTTACTTTTGGTTGGGTTGGTTTGTTTTTTCTTGTAAATCTATTTTAATTCTTTGTATATTCTGGATATTAGCCCTTCGTCAGATGGGTAGATTGCAAAAATGTTTTCCCATTTTGTTGGTTGCCGGTTCACTCTAATGATTGTTTCTTTTGCTGTACAGAAGCTCTGGAGTTTAATTAGGTCCCAATTGTGTATTTTGGCTTTTGTTGCCAATGCTTTTGGTGTTTTAGTCATGAAGTCTTTACCTATGCCTATGTCCAGAATGGTTTTGCCTAGGTTTCTTCTTCGTTTTGATTTCCATATCTGCTTAGTCATATATATCTTTTGGATTTTGAAACCCTCCCCCCCCACACACACACCCCACAGACTCGTCAGTTGGAGAATTTGGAAGGGGGTTCATTACAGAATAGAGCTCTTTGAACCTACTCTGTCTGCCCCTAATGAAACTGCCGCCCTGGAGCAGGCAAAAGTGGTGACAGCAACAAGAGTGGGGGATATGGTGGTAACAGTGAAGGTTTTCTCAGCGTTTCTTCTCCTGCCAGTCTGCACTCAAGTGGAGCAGTTTTGGGAGTGGCACAACAACCTCAGGAGTTGAAAGCTCTTCTCTTTGGGAGAACACTAGAAAAGGGCCCAGTGAACATGACATTCTTGAGAGTCAGAATAAATAGGCACAGCTTTTTTCAAGAAAATGGGTGTACTATGTCAAGGGCCATGCAAATTTTCTCATTCATTGATATAATAATTAATTTTGGGGAATTCAACTTAAGGAAAAAATTCAAATAATTTAAAAAGCAACTAAAAAGAAAAATATATTCATTGGAGCTTTATAACATGAATGAAATAGTTTCATCACATAATCAAATAAATTATGGTAAAAACAAAAATGTAAACTCATATTGTGTTCCACCATTCATGGAATCATTAGGGAAACGAGACAAAATTGAAATGCATATGACATAGTATTACATGAAAAAAACCGCTTTGAAGTTGGGTTTGAGATATTAATAAAATACTTGAACAAATGAAAAGGTATTTCTTAAACTTTATAGTATTAATGATATTGTAGTGTTTTAAAAACTTCATAATGATTTAGTTTTTACTTGGAGTATAGAAGCTAGTTTGAAAAATGAAGCAGTTTTGTAATCCTAAATTATATATTGGAGGAGGTATTTAGTATCAGAGATGTTTGTAAACTGAAACAAAATAATGTAAGTAGATGTGCAACCATGGCAAACATTTTGGCATACGTATCAAAATTCTTAATTTTTTTTTCATAAATAAGAATTTGGAGAATATCTTCCAAGAAAACTAACAAAGCGTATCTTTCAGTTTTCTATTCCCGAAATAATTAACTAACACTTTTTTTTTCTGTTCTTTTTAATTTGGCTGAATAGCTACCTTGTTATAAAGCAGGCTGGAAAGGTTGTTGGGCTAAAAATAATCAAATGGTCCACAATTCTAAAATTTTTGGTCTATGATATTTTTAATTTCACAGAGCTTTGCACTTACATCTCTGGATGGGGATGGAAGTGTGAGTGAGTGACAAGAGCACAGCATATCAGTTCCAGTCATGTTCTCCACTCCTGATGGGTGGGGTGAACTGAGACGTTTAAGATACTACTAACAGTCCTGGAACTCAATTCAGTTACTTTAACACTGACTGCCTGCTATGAACCAAGCATTAACCAAATTCTTTGAATTCAGAGAAGTAATAAACCTTATGGTTGCCTTTCGGAAAAGACAGGCACAATGCAATGTGATAAGTGCTTATAAAACTAATATATTAAATGACATGCAAACACAAGTGACATAATAGCCAACTCTTCCTGGGCTTTGGGGCAGGTCAGAGACGATAGCAACCAAGTGACATTGAGTTTATCCTTGAAGCACTGGGTAAAGAAGATCAAGGTGAAGAAATTAGAACCATGAAAAAGCTTGTGTTATTTGGAAGAGAACACAGAATATTTCAGATGCTCTTGGAACTACTCAGATTAGAGTAGTTATAGGTTCAGTATAAGTCCAAATCAAGCCAATGGAGATAGATGTGAAAAGACAGATTTTGGAATTATTTGGGAATTAGAAACTACCAAATCTGGTGAATAAATAAGAGAAGCAAGGATGACTTCTAATTTCCTGGTTTGGAGTATTGGTCAAAATTGGTAGCATTAGGTTTACATCTTGCAGACTTTACTGTTGACTTGATGACTAATTTTTATACATTGCATTTAGTGCCATATTTAATTTCATTTTGATGAAATAACTAGTCTTTAAGCTCCTAAAAGATATAGAAGTGTATTTCCCACATTAAAAATATATTCATTAAATACCAGTTGTTCATCATTGATTTGCCTCAAAATATATGTGTATATGCAGATAATAACTTGTGGATTTGTGTTAGTATTACTAAATATTTGAATTAAACAGAAATGCTGCCACTAAAAAGCCCATTCTGTCATGAAGATGCCAGGAAATATGGTTGTATATCAATGCTATCTAATGTGCCCAGAGTATAAAGCTTGATTTCAAGGACCTGTAGGTAGCCTCATAGTGACTCATGTACAAATGCAAAGCTATAGGCAATCACATTCAATACTAATAAGTCATACAATCTTTGCATAATGGTATTAAAGTCAACAAACTGAGAAAATTTGAATTTCTTGTTAAATGAGACACATATTTAGAGTCAAATAACTAAAAATAAGCTGGCAGTTTGGAAATTAATTTTCCAATATATGGGATTTATTGCAGTAATTTTTTGAGCTCTAGTGAAACTCACTGAATGCCTGAAAACTAGATAAATAAGGCAGAAATAAAGAAGTTCTTTGCCACTTTGGAAGGCTGAGGCAGGTTGATCACTTGAGGTCAGGGGTTTGAGACCAGCCTGGCCAACATGGTGAAACGCTATCTCTACTAAAAATATAAAAATTAGCCAAGTGTGGTGGCATGCATCTGTAATCCCAGCTGTTCAGGAGGCTGAGACAGGAGAGTCACCAGAACCTGGGAGGCAGAGGTTGCAGTGAGCCGAGATCATACCACTGCACTCCAGCCTGGGCAAAAGAGTGAGACTCCATCTAAAAAAAAAAAAAAAAAAAAAAAAATTCTACAACTGAGAACAAAGATGCAGTGTACCAGAATATCTGCCAAAACAGTGTTAAGAGGGAAACTTATAGCATTAAATGCCCACATCAAAAAGCTGGAAAAGATCTCAAAAAACAGCTAGACAGATCTCAAATTGACACCCTACCATTGCAACCAAAAGAACTAGAGAACTAAGAGCAAACAAACCCCAAAAGCTACCTAAAGACAAGAAATAACCAAAATCAGAGTTGAACTGAAGGAGATAGAGAAAAAAACCTTCAAAAATTAATGAATCCAGGAGCTTATTAATTTTTGAAAATTAATAAGATACACTGCTATCTAATAAAAGAATAATAAAGAGAAGATTCGTATAAACACAGTCAGATATGTTAAGGGGGACATTACCACTGACCCCACAGAAATACAAACAACCACCAGAGAATATTATACATATCTCTCTGCACATAAACAAGAAAATCTAAAAGAAACGGATAAATTCTTAGACATACGTCCTCTCACAACTGTATGAGGAAGAAACTGAATCCCTGACTAGATCAATAACAAGTTCTGAAATTGAGGCAATATACATACCCTATTAACAACAACAACAACAAAGAAGGGCAGGACAAGACAGATTCACAGTTGAATTCTAACACAGGTGCAAAGAAGAGCTAGTACCATTTCTACTGAAACTATTAAAAAACATTGCAAAAGGAGGGACTCTTCTTTAACTGATGTTATGAAGCCAGTATCATCCTGATACCAAAATCTGGCAGAAATACAACAACAACAAAAATTTTAGGCCAATATCATTGATGAACATTGATGCAAAAATCCTCAACAAAATATTGGCAAACTGAATCCAACAGCACATCAAAAAGCTTATCCACCACAATCAAGTAGGTTTCATCCCCATGATGCAAGGTTGGTTCAACATATACAAATCATTAAATGTGATTCATCACATAAACAGAACTAAAGACAACAACCACATGATTACCTCAATAGATGCAGAAAAGCCCTTCAATTGAATTCCTTCATTTTAAAAGAATTCCTTCATTTTGAAACATTCCTTCATTTTAAAAGCCCTCAATAAACTAGGTACTGAAGGAACATACTTCAAAATAATAAGAGTCATATATGACAAACCCACAGCTAATATTATACTGAATGGGCAAAAGCTGGAAGCATTCCCCTTGAAAACTCACACAAGACAAGGATGCCCACTCTCACCATTACTATTGAGCATAGTATTAAAAGTTCTGGCCAGGGCAGTCAGGCAAGAGAAAGACATAAAGGATATTCACATAGGAAGAGAGGAAGTCAAATCATCTTTGTTTACAGATGACATGATACTATGTCTAAAAACCTTATAGTCTCAACCCAAAAGTATCTTAGACTGATAAACAACTTTAGCAAAGTTTCAGGATACAATCAATGGAAAAAATTGCTAGCTGTCCTATACACTCACAACAGGCAGGCCAAGAGCCAAATCTTAAATGAACTCCCATTCACAATTGCCGCAAAAAAGTAAAATACCTAGAAATACAACTAACAAGGAAAGTGAAGGACCTCTTTATGAAGAATTACAAACCACTGCTCAAAGAAATCAGAGATGATCCAAAACAGGTGGAAAAACATTCCATGCTCATAGATAGGAAGAATCAATATTATTAAAATGGCCATACTGCCCAAAGCAATTTATAGATCAATGCTATTCCTATTAAATTACCATTGACATTCTCACAGAATTAGAAAAAACTATTTTTAAATTCATTTGGAGCCAAAAAGAGATGTGATATGGTTTGGCTGTGTTCCCACCCAAATCTCATCTTGAATTGTAGCTCCCATAATTCTCACATGTTGTGGGAGGGGTCTGGTGGGAAATAATTGAATCATGGGGTGATTTCCTCCATACTGTTCTCATGGTAGCCAAGAAGTCTTACCAGATCTGATGATTTTATAAGAGGAAACCCCTTTCACTTGGTTCTCATTCTGTCTTGTGTGCCACCAGGTAAGACATGCCTTTTGCCTTCTGCCATAATTGTGAGGCCTCCCCAGTCACATGGAACTGTGAGTCCATTAAACCTTTCTTTATAAATTACCCAGTCTTGGGTATGTCTTTATCCTCAATACAGGCCCAAATAGCCAAGACAATCTTAAGCAAAAAGAACACAGCTGGAGACATCATGCTACCTGACTTTAAACTATACTACAAGAGTATATTAACCAAAACAGCATGGTACTGGTAGAGAAACAGACACATAGACCAATGGATCAGAATAGGGAACTAAGAAATAAGACACACACCTACAACTATCTGATCTTCAACAAATCAGACAAAAACAAGCAATGGGGAAAGGATTCCATATTTTAAAATGGTGCTGGGAGAACTGGGTAACCATATGCAGAAAATCGAAACTGCACCCCTTCCTTACACCTTATACAAAGATTAACTCAAGATGGATGAAAGACTTAAGTGTAAAACCCAAAACTGTAAAAACCCTAGAAGAAACTCTATGCAATACCATTGTGAACACTGGCACAGGCAAAGATTTGATGACTAAAACACCAAAAGCAATTGCAACAAAAGCAAAAGTCGACAAGTGGGATCTAACTAAACTAAAGAGCTTTATCCAGCCTATCATTGATAGGCATTTGGGTTGGTTCCAAGTCTTTGCTATTGTAAACAGTGCCGCAATGCACACACATGTGCATGTGTCTTTATAACAGAATGATTTATAATCCTTTGGGTATATACCCAATAATGGGATTGCTGGGTCAAATGGTATTTCTATTTCTAGGTCCTTGATGAATCACCACATGGTCTTCCGCAATGGTTGCACTAATTTACACTCCCACCAACAGTGTAAAAGCATTCCTATTTCTCCACATCCTCTCCAGCATCTGTTGTCTCCAGACTTTTTAATGATTGCCATTCTAACTGGTATGAGATGGTATCTCAATGTCAGCGAAGGGCTTTCTCACCTTAATAGAAAAGACAAACCAATAACTTCCTGACCTAGTACCTGGTGTAAGTCCTTGATGGACTTAAACCAATTTTTATGTTGCCATCACAACTTGAGAGTCTGTCTCTGGTCATGTAAGGTATTTGTCTGATATGAAATCTAACATAAAAATATTATGTCTTGAAACTGATCATAAGGCTCTGGGATTATATTTCTCTCTTTTCTGGGGTTATCAAGGTTGGCTTTTAACAAATTCTAAAATTTGCATGAATAGAGATTATTTTGATGAACAAAAATTAAAAAACATTTTAAACCCAGGTATAAAAAGTCTCAAGGGATAATTCTATTAAATCAGACAGTTTGGATATATTTTCTTCTGGTACACCTTTCTAGGATAATTATTTGTGATTATGAATAATTCTATTTATCAAAAATCAGGTTTTTTGGTAGTTGATGTAATTATCATTTATAAATACTGGTAGAACCAAGGGCATTTTCACACAGCATGAAATAGATTTTTATTTTTCAAATTTGAGAACAGACTGAAGTTTGCTAGTGAAACTGCTTTTGTAAATACCATCAGGTCTGATGACAGATTATTTTCAATAATCCCAGGCAATATTGTTCCACTGCCATTATGTTTAGATGATTGCAAATTAAAATGATAAAATGTCTTTATCTCTTTCCTGCAGCTGTTTTAGCAATCCTATAAAATGAGTTTATACTGTCAGCCATAGCTGTCTAGAAATATATAAATACAGGTGTCATTGTTCCTTAAGTATTCCACTAGTCAGCATACTGTGTAGACAATCTAAGGGTCCATTTCTAAAGAAAATGTTGTCGTGTCTGTTTTTCAATTATTTAAAAAGGTACATTCATTCTTTTGCTTGGTGTCACGGTCATCTCACCATATATGTTATGGTAAATTACTATAATGGGAGCAATTGGCATGTCTCATTAGAGTAAAAGGAAAAAAACAGATTGGATGGAAATAATAAAAAAATAATCATTCTTTCTCCTCTCTAGTGCATATGCCCTTACTGCATTCAGGGGAAGTTATTAACCTTTCTCCCATTGTAAATGTTTCCAGAAAGCAGAACTGAATTGAAGAAGCTGTGCAGTCAAACAAGCTTTCTCTTATTCTATGGAAGTTAAATATTTCTTTCTTAGTCAATTTAAATGGGAGCATTTAAATACAAATTTGGATTTAGTTTTGTTCTCCTCAACACACTTGTATGTGCAGTTTATTTTCATTTATGTATGTGTTGTTTTATGCTTAGGAACCCTATATCCTTCTTTTCTGAGATCTTTTGTACTAAACTGGTGGTTTCATTTTTTTATTTTTTATTTTTTATTGTACTTTAGGTTCTGGGGTACATGTGCAGATCATGCAGGATTGTTGCATGGGTACATATATGGCAAGGTAGTTTGGTGCCTCCATCCCCCCATCACCTATATCTGGTATTTTTCCCCTCATTATCCCTCCCCACCCTCCCCATCCCCTGCTGTCCCTCCCCTAGCCCCCCCTAACTGACCACAGTGTGTGATGCTCCCCTCCCTGTGTCCAGGTGTTCTAATTGTTCAACACCTACCTATGAGTGAGAACTGAGGTGTTTGGTTTTCTGTTCTTGTGTCAGTTTGCTGAGAATGATGGTTTCTAGATTCATCCATGTCCCTATGAAGGACACGAACTCATGGTTTTTTATGGCTGCATAGTATTCCATGGTGTATATGTGCCACATTTTCTTTATCCAGTCTATCATCAATGGACATTTAGGTGGTTTCATTTTTTAAAAAAAAATTTGATTGAATTCTTTCTTGAAGTACAATGCTTGGCACTGTGGCTTGAGCAAGTAGCATTGAGCCTACGAGGAATGAATTCCATAGATCCACTGAACGTATACCAGCTCTCTTTGGTCTCTTTGTAGGCACAGCTCTTTTTCTACAAACTACACTCCAGTGTTTTCATTATTCACTTTTTCATAAGTAAGATTCTTGGAACATGTTCATCTTAAGTGGCTCTTGGTCAGTTACGTAGCATTGTTGCACATTCTGGTTCAGTGTTCCATCTTATTTCTTATCACTCTTCTCTAAGTATCTTGGTTGATATTAGACAATTATTTGTAAATATATTCAATGTTCTCATTTTTGTTTAAAATGGTATTGTTATCCATCCAATTTGGAGTATGTACATGGATTCTGACTAGGCTATTTTTTGAAAAGGGAGTCAGTGTGAGGTTGCATTCAGTTAACTTCCTGTAGGCTTCCAAAGGAGATGAAGCAAATGAGGTGATGCCTCCACAAAAAGATAAATGTATGCTCTGCACAACCAGGACCTGAAACTGGAGCCATGAACACCAAACAATATTAAAGTATTGATCATATAGACAAACAAAAAGATTTAAGTTTGAGGCCCTAGTAGCCACATGTAATGGTCTGTTTGGCTGGTGGTCTCTTAATTCTTCTAACCTGTTTCCTTATCTGTACAGTGAGAAAAAATAGAACACTCTTACAGTGAAGATGTTGTAAAAAGTAAGATAATATACAAAAAATTTAGCAAACTGAACGATCTATAGTACATACTTAAAAATGTAAGTTTCTTCTGCAGATATCATTAATACCTCTACTACCATTATTGATATCATAATGATGAAAAACTTACCTTTGATTGCCACTCATTTTTTTAAGTTTTTTCTTCCATTTGTGATGCTGAGCCACAATTTGAGATTTAAAATCATCAAAAGCATACTCACTATAAGAAGGAAAGCAGGTGGTTTTATTTTTAATATAAATGTACTTATGATGATGCCAAAAGAAATCCTTATCAATTCAGTGTCACAAGAATATAGCAGGGAAATCAAATATTTTATGATACAAATATAAATTATTCAGGCCTGGGACTGATTTTCCAAGAAATGTATTGGCCTTTGATGTTGCCAAACCAACTGTGTACTGTGGTAGGCACTGCCAGGACAATAATCCATGATGGAGTGATTTTTAAAGTTCCACGTAAGGAAAATTTTTAGAACATAATGAAAACCCAGAGTAACAGCTCTTCTCTCTCATTTTTCTTCTGAGTCTATTCAAGGAAGTGAATCTGGGCAGAATTAGAACTTTTCTAAGATGTCTACAAAATGTCAATGATAAATTGTCTTTATTACCCTCAATGGGCATTTATTCATCTATTTGCTCATTTATTCATCCAGCCTTAACTCATTTCATAGGTTTATGTTAAGTTCATAGCATTTTGCTGGACTTTAAGAGTATTCTGATTGTGTGGCAACTCAGGCTTTTCATTTATGGAGCTTACATACTGGTAGAGAAGACAGACATTGAACTTTTAATGAAAGTGTAATGAGTGAAATAAAAGGACAAGTAAAGGATATAATAGATGCATGTAGAAGGGGACATTTAACTTGACAGGAGCAGTAGAAAAAATCAAAGGTATGTTATGGAATAATTACATAAGTAGGGTAAATGGAATCAAATGGGGGGTGAGTTAGGCATCATGATAATTTTTTAGAAAGAGAGGACAAGTTTAATTTATAAGTAAGCAAAGCTCATCATATTGCTGCGAAAATGTGTTTGAAAAACAGTGTAATAAAAGTTCTTACAAATAGGATGTAATTTATATGGTAGCTGGTGGAAAGCCACAAGGGGGTTTGAATGACATTAGTACAAATATAGCTTCCGTTTTAAAATGTTCTGTTAGTCCGTAAAACAGTATGTGGATTTTTGATGGGGAGAAATTAGAAAAAGGATAACTTACTTAGGAATTCACTAAGATAGATCAGGTAAAGATGCTGCTGGCTGAAGTCAGAGCCTTGAAACATGGACTTCATTGATTAAGAGATTTCCTTATTCATCAATTAGAGGTTATTTGACAGAGGCATAGAGACATTTTAAATTAGGTCTTCTATTTTCAGCAATATTCAATGATTCTTAGACGTGGTCTTTTGTTCCCATTTTTTTAAACTAGCATCTGGTTGCATCAGGATCTATATTCATTTTCTGACCTTTACAACTGCAAGATATATGTAGAAAATAAGTCAAGGAGCATCATTCCTTGTACTCCTATACAGGAGTATAGACTGATGGGAACAGCACTCCTGGAGCTTGGCTGCACATTCGAATCACCTGTGATGTCTGAGTCTCACTCAAGAGGATTTAATTGATTAGGTATGGGATTCAGCTTGGCTATGAGGATTTTCTTGAAATAAACAAACCTTGGGTATTTCCCCAGACGAATGACACAGCTTTACCTTGACTCTCTCGCCTGGGTACGATCTCCTTTTATCATACCATGGGTTTTACTGTAGTTACAAACATCATAGGTGTGTTACAGTTTCATGTATTTTATGTTTATTTTCCAACTAAGCAGAAATCAACTGCAAGGAGCTTGTCATTGGGGTCTTTAATAAATGCTTAATAAAATAATTATTGAATGAGTGAGATAATTACACATGTGAGTAAATATGAGTCTGTCCTTCTTGTTGTTTTATAACAAATTACCCTAAAACTTAGTAGTTTAAAACAGTAACCATTTTATGACCTCTTGTGATTCTGAATGTTAACTGGGCTCACCCCGAGTGTTTCTTCTATTCCATGCAATGTGAACTGGGACTACAGCCATCTGAAGTCCCCACTAGTCTGGAATATTTAAGATGGATCATGTACATGTCTGATGCTTGGGAGGGGAGAGAGGAAGACCGGTTTGGCTGGCATGGTGGGGCTGCTCAAGCCTCTCTTGCTATGTAGTCTCAAGTTCTTTCTCTTTCCATGTGGCACCTGCACCTAGTTTCTCCAGCAAGTTTCTTAAAACACCTCAGGGTTTCCAACACATGCATTCCAAAAGAGGAAGTGAAAACTGCCAGGTTTTTAAAAATATGGGTGGAAAGCCAGTACATGTCACCAATATTTTATTGGTCAAAGCAGTCACAGGCCTATTCCAGAATCAGTGAGAAAGAAAGCAAAAACAAAAATAAAAATACAGACCTCCCCTCCTTATGGGAGAGTCACAAAGAAGTTGAGAGCATTTTTAATTAATCACAGAATGTCCAATATTTTTCACATTTCTATGTTTGTATTACCTTTAGGTGCCCATGGCATCTTTTCATTTTTATTTTATTGTGGTTAGAACACTTAACATGAAATCTACCCTTCTAACAGATTTTTAAGTTTATAATATGGTATTGTTAACTATAGGCACATGTGGTAGAGTAGATTTCCATAACTTATTTATCTTTTATGACTGAAGCTTTGTACAGTTGATTAGCATCTCCTCATGTTCTTCTTCCCCCTGCCCTTGGCATCCACCTTTCTACTTTTTGCTTCTATGAGTTTGACCATTTTAGATACCTCATATAGGTGGAGTCACACAGTATTTGTTCTTCTGTATCTAGCTTATTTAACTTAGCATAATGTCCTCCATATCCATTTATGATATTGCATATTGTAGAATGTTTTTCTTTTTTAAGGCTGAATAATATTCCATTGCATGTACATACTACATTTTCTTTATCCATTAATCTGTTCATGAACATTTTATTGTTTTCATATCTTGGCTATTGTTAATAATGATAATTCTACAGCGAACATGGGGGTGTATTTATTTCTTTGAGATCCTGGTTTTAATTATTTTGTATACTCAGAAACTGGATGGCTAGATCATGTGGTTATTCTATTTTTTTTGTTTTTGTTTTGAGGAGCCTTTGTAGTGTTTTCCTTAACAGCTTTACCATTTTGCACTCCCACAAACACTGTACAAGGATTTCGGTTTCTCCATATCCTTGCCAACATGTGGCAAAAGAAACAATCAGCAGGATGAAAAGATAGTTCACAGAATGGGAGAAAATTATGGCAAACCATATATCTGATAAGAAGTTAATTTCAAAAATATATAAGAAACTCCTACTAATCAATGTCCAAAAATGCAGTAACCTGATTAAAAAAATGGGCTAAGGATTTAAGAAGACATTTCTCTAAAGAAGACATATAAATGGCCAACAAGTTTATGAAAAGATGGTGATTGTCACTAATAATTAGGGAAATGCAAATCAAAACCACAATGAGATAGCACCTTGCACCTGTTAGAATGGCTGTTATCACATAAGCAAGGGCAGGTGTTGGCAAAGATGTGGAGGAATTGGAACTCTCTATTTTCATCAAAACAACCCAAATCTGACTCAGAGTCCCCATTTTGCCAGGCTGCTGGAAATATTAACATCAGCCTTTCTTGAAGATCCCTCTACCAGGGTTTAGTGCAGTGCTAAGGCACTGAGGGTGCTGTTTGATCAGCAGCCAAGCAGTCCTCACTGTTCAAAGAGATCACCCATTATGGCAACAACCCTGGACCCTTTGGGGGCAGTTGTTTCATAACTTGTTTGCCATGGAGTATGGGGTACTATGTATTAATGAAAATGCTTGTGCCTGGAGTTTGCTTCCCTCAAAATTACTCAATTCATTCTATTTTGAGGTTTTCCTGTTTCGTTGGCCTTCCTAAAATAGAAGGATTATTTCTGCCTTGTGATAGAAGGAATGGACATCTCTAACTCCTCACCAAAAAAATCATCACCTCTTCTTTGATTTGCTTTAGGACTGGGACTAGGTTTCTTGTCTTGTCATAAGGCTCCTTTGCCTAGTTTAGTCTCCTCCTTTATGTGACCCTCTGTTTAACTTTTTATTTTGATATAACTTCAGAAAATTTTCGAGACTAGTACAAAGAATTCTCAGACTCCTTTCATTAAAATTTTCTAAATGTTATGACTTTCTCTGTCTCTATCTCTGTTTCTATCTTTATATCTCTGCGTTGTACAATTCACATCACTTTATGTGGAATATTCATGTCTCTGTGGGGTACAGTTCACTGAGTATTTCCAAAAAACAACGTTTTCTTACATAACCACACTATAATAAGGAAAACTGGGGTTGGGTGTGGTGTCTCACGCCGGTAATCCCAGAACTTTGGGAGGCCAAGGCAGGCAGATCACCTGAGGTCTGAAGTTCAAGACCAGCCTGACCAGCATGGAGAAACTCCACCTTTACTTAAATAAATAAATAAATAAATAAATAAATAAATAGCTGGGCATGGTGGTGCATGCCTGTAATCCCGGATACTCGGGAGGCTGAGATGAGAGAATCACTTGAACTTGGGAGGCAGAAGTTGCCGTGAGCCAAGATTGCACCATTGTACTCCAGCCTGGGCAACAAAAGAGAAACTCCATCTCAAAAAAAAAAAATTAAAACTGGGAAATTCATTGATACATAATTAGAGTTTTTCAACTTTCCCAATATTATCCTTTACAGTGAAGGAAGTTTCCATATAGTGCATTGCATTCAGGTATCCTGTCTCTTTAGTCTCTCTTATTCTGGAACAGTTCTTCAGTATTTCTGTGTCTTTAAAGGCATTGACATATTTGAGGAGTACTAGCTTAATATTTTGTAGAATGACTGTTGATTTAGGTTTGTCTGATGTTTCCTCATGAGTGAATTCATGTTATTCAATGTTGATGGGAATACCCACAGAATTGTGCTCTCGGTTTAGCATATTGGGAAGAATTATTGATGTTATCGCTGATCAATTGGGGTTTTGGCATTATAAAGTTGTTATTTTATTTTGTAATTAATAAATATCTTGTAGAATTAATATTTTGAGAACAAATAACTAACTATTCCTCGTTGCACTTTAACTTTATAATACCTGCTGATATTTTGGCTCTGAATCAATTTTTATCATGATAGTTGACAAATGGTGATTCCTCTTTGTCTTTCAGTACAACTGTGCCCATTTATACTGTTGGGATGTGAGCTGGGTACTGATAGTTATGTCTAATTAGAGCATGTTAGGATGACTATAGCGAATCAGCAGGAAAAGGAGAAGTAGGCCTGAGAGATGTTTTTCTCAGCCCCAAATGAACGGCTCATTTTCATGATTCCCTTATAAATAGGGCTGAGAGATTCTATATATATATATAAATTATATATATATATAAATGTTATATATATATTATATATGTAAAATAAATTTTATATATATAAAATTTATATATAATATATATATAAAATGTTATATATATAATATATATATAAATGTTATATATATAAAGAAATTATATATATAGAAATTATATACATATAATTTATACCTCAATAATTAGAAAGAACCACAGGGCAAAAACAAATAAAGGTCTAACTTAGCTGCTCAGTTATATAGCATTACATATGGCTTTAAACATTGCATAAGACTTTAAAAAACTATGCTGTATCCTGAGTAAGAAGATATAGCTAACATAAAGATAGTACAATATTATAAAATCAGTGCTGTCTCTCTACAATGACAGGTAGTGGACACTTAACATTAAATTATTTTCAGATGAAGAAATTAAAACCAGTATTTTTCAAAAGTCTTTTTTGAATAAAAATGCTTTTTTGAAAAGATATTATTTTGTCTTTATATGATGTTTACAAGGTCAAATACTTTATGTATTCATATAAATATTCTTAAAATGAGATAAATAAAAATTTGCCTAAAATGAGGATTCACTCCTGAATTTCTTTAAGTTGGCATTACCCTTGACTTTGCAATGTGACTTCATTACCAAAATGGGAACAATTTTAGTAATTTATTTGGTTATTCTCCATCAGCCTCTCCTCTGCCCATATGCTCTGACCTGCTTCTGTGCTTTTAGGCTTATCCTACAGAAGCATCACCAGGACTATTTGGACTCTGGATTCTACTTGACTGTGGCCAATGGAAGAGCAGAACCAGAAGGACAGAGGGTAAGTTACTTTTTCTCATACCTCCTTCTCAACCTGGAGCACATTGATTCTGGTCTGATTCTCTCTCTAAAATTATAACTCCTTCCAGGAACTTCTATGGCTCTAGCTCTCATCAAGTTACTCTTCTATCATTCTTTTATGATGAATGTCTAGGACATTTTTATTGATTTTCTTCCATACAGCACTTATGTTTATTTAATTTTTTTATCATACATTAAATTTTGGGGTACACATGCAGAATGTGTAGGTTTGTTACATAGGTATACACGTGCCGTGGTGGTTTGCTGCATCCATCACCCCGTCATCTACATTATGTATTTCTCCTGATGCTATCCCTCCCCTATCCCCCGACCCCCTGCTGTCCCTCCCCTAACCCCCTAACCCCTGACAGGCCCCAGTGTGTGATGTTCCCCTCCCTGTGTCCATGTGTTCTCATTGTTCAACACCTACTTATGAGTGAGAACATGTGGTATTTGGATTTTTGTTCTTGTGTCAGTTTTCTGAAAATGATGGTTTATAGCTCTATCCATGTCCCTGCAAAGGAGATGAACTCATCTTTTTTATGGCTGCATAGTATTCCATGGTATGTATGTGCTACATATTCTTTATCCAGTCTGTCATCGATGGGCATTTAGGTTGGTTCCAAGTCTTTGCTATTGTGAATAGTGCCACAATAAATATATGTGTACATGTGTCTTTATAATAGAATGATTTACATTTTGGGGGTATATACCCAAATAACTTATGTTTATTTTAAAGAGAGAGAGAAATATTGGTCAGAACAACAACATATAAGTTTAAGAATTTTAAAGGCTTCTTACATTCTCTCCTAATGGCAGCATAATCAATAGGAACAAAGTTGTCTTGCTGCCTGCAATAGAGGGAGGGTATATTTACAGACCAACACATCTTGTGAAATACAGAATATGGAGGAAGACAGCTTGGTGGGTCTTTGATATAGTCTCTGGACAGTCTGTGTTTTGGACTGGCATTCCCCATGTGGTCTGGAATCACAACTTCTAATATGAAGATCCTCTGTTTTGGGGCCAGAGAGTATTTTTCTTCTAACTTATTGGGTATTTTCATATTTTCTTCAAAATTCCAGTAAGTTACACATAATCTGTGCAGATTCAGTGGGCCCCCAAATTCCACTGGGGAGACTGTAGCAGAGCTCCTGCAGACTTGCCCTGTTCAGGGAATCTGAGGCTGGAATGTGATTTCTACAGCTCCTTACTCCCTTCCGCTTTTACTTGTCCCAGTATTCTTCAATATTTCTTATTGCTTTCTTTTCTCAACACTTTTGTAACTAGTCTTCTCATTAAATTATCTTCAAAATCTCACCTTAGTTACTTGCAATTTCTCCTAAGACCCTGATGGGTGCAGTAACACAAGGATAGAATCAGTGAACTGAAGTTTTTATTAAATAGCAAATGAGTGATAACTGATAGGAAACTGATCTGGGGAGAGTATGGACCCACCTGTTTATATTGTTTTTATCCTGTGATGCCCTTGCTATAGAATATCCAGTGAAATTCAGCCAGAGTTACTGTTTATGCTCCTGGAAGCTTGTGGTTATATATTTTTTTCTGTTCCATGCCAAAGTAGGTGCTGTGGCTGGGTGCAGTGGCTCACACATATAATCCCAGCATGTTGAGATGTCAAGGTGAGAGGATTCCTTGAGCCCAAGAGTTTGAGACCACCTTGGGCAATATAGAAAAACCCCATCTCTACAAAAATAAAAGATAAAAAAAATTAGCCAGGCATAGTGCTATGTGCCTGTAGTCCCAGTTATTAGGAGGCTGAGGCAGGAAGATTGCTTAAGCCTGAGAATTTGAGGATGCAGTGAGCTATGATTGCACCACTGCATTTCAGCCTGGCTGACAGAGTGAGACCTTTTTTTTTGTAAGTAGAGACTAGCAAATAATACAACCAGCATGGCTAAAGGTGACCCCAAGAAACCAAAGGGCAAGATGTCTGCTTATTTCTTCTTTGTGCAAATGTGCAGAGAACATAAGAAAATCTCAGAGATCCCTGTCAATTGTGCAGTTTTCCAAGAAGTGCTCTAAGAGGTCGAAGACAATGTCTGAAAAAGAGAAGTCAAAATTATAACATGGCAAATGTGGACAAAGAATGCTATGATAGGGAAATAAAGGATTACAGACCAGCTACGGGAGGCAAGAAGGACGCTAATGCCCCCAACAGGCCCACTGTCTGGAGTCTTCTTGTTCTGTTCAGAATTCTGCCCCAAGATCAAATCCCAAAACCCTGACACCTCCATTGGAGATGTGGCACAAACAAACAAACAAACAAACAAAAGCTGGATGAAGTTCAGAATAACTTAGGTGACAGTGAACAGCAGCCTCACCTCACTAAGGCAGTGAAGCTGAAACAGTAATGAGAAGGATGCTGCTGACTCTAAGTCTAAAGGAAAGTTTGATGCTGCAGAAGGACAGTCCTCTAAAGTTGCCCAGAAAAAGCTGGAAGGGTCAGATGAAGAAGAGGAGGAAGAAGAGAAGGATGATCAATTAAAAAAACAAAATAAAACAAAACACTGACTCCTTGTAAATACCTTAGAGTAGGGAAGCACTGGTTACCAACACATCCCTTATTTGAGAAGTGTCTGATACTATCACTAGGTTTAATTATAAAATTTGATTACTATCATAGTGTAGTCTCTCATCCTCTAGAAATTGCCAGTGGTTCACATGAAGTTGCCATGAGTGCCCATAGCATCCTGAAACTATTTCAAAATTGCATGTATATCTAAAATTTTTTTGAATGAAAAGGCACTCTTGTGTTCTCCTTACTCTGTACTTTGTTGCTGGTGGAACAAAGCATTTAAAGATGTTTCTGGCAATTTTATTTTTTTCCAATTCACCTAATACACTTAGGCATTTTTATTTTTACGGTGGTGTTAACTATGTGGTTACTGGCTAGAAATCCTGAGTTCTCAACTGTATAAATCTGTAGTTTGTAAGAAGAACAAAGCAACAGAGACAAACTCTTGATGCTCCCTGCCTGGTGTTGAGGCTGTGAGGGAAGATGACTTTTGGAGGTGCCATAGCTCAGGGTGTGCACCATTAGGTTGGATCTGTTGTCTCTGCAGTGGGCATACATTTAGCTTCAGGTTGTCTCGTTTCTATGTATAGTGACATAGCATTCTGCTGCCATTCTTGGTTATGGATAAAGGGGGTCAGTAGGATCAGAAGTGTTTGTGGGTTTTTTTTGTTGTTGTTGATTTATTAGTTAAGGGTAGCAGTTTTTAAACTACTTTTTAAAAACACTGTAGAACTTTTTTTTCTTCTAGCTATTCTTCAAAGGCATTGCCGTCTAATGCATTGTCAGCAAACCGAAGCCCCACTGTATCAATGAAAGTTTATGAACCTTCTGTATTTAAACATGACATGCAATGTTCTATTTTTTTATGTTTAGAATGCTGAAATATTTCTGAAGTTAAATAAATAATGTTACATTTAAAAAAAGCAGATGATGCTAATTCTATTACTCATGCAAGACTATTTTTCAAATATTGTTGAGAGAAGAATTTAGGGAATGAAGCCCAGGTAGCATTTTAATACTTAAAAAAGAAATCTGCCACATGACTCTAAACTTGGTAAATTTTCCCATACATAAGTCAATTTTTGCTAACATTGAAATAAAATAAAATGTTTCCAGAATATGTATGTTGGTGTTTTTGGAGACAGATAGGAGAGAGGAAATAGGGCCCTTTAGAGATAATCTTCTCTCAATAAATGATTAAGCACTAGAATTAATATCATAGTCAAAGTCTAGCATCATTTGTTTTACTGATGCCACTTCATTTAGGCAAAATGCCTCTTTATATCTCAGGCAATTAGGCAATACATTAGAAGAATAGCTAGAAGGAAAAAAATAGATTAGAGAGTCATTTCAGTGAAGCTGGGGAGTGAACAGATATTTAACTTATTCTCAGATTCATTAGACTTAGAGTCTATTAGTATGAAATGCAGAACCACAGTCATGTAAATACATTTATTATACTTAAAATAAATCAAGAAAGGATCACTTTCAAAAATGCCAGATGTTCTGTTTTTCTCTGGTGGCAATATAAATCTGAAGCTTAGATACGCCAAACATATGTCAAAAATACACACTTGTTTAAGAAAGTCACAAACCTTTAAACAAAAAAAGGTACTTTGAACAATGCATCTATCATCAAAAGGATTGTTCATTCTATTTGAAATGACTAAAATCCTCCAACAACACTGCATATTGTTTTAAGTATGTGTATTATGAGCTAAATGTTTAAAAACATGCAGAATGTTATCTGCTATCCAGTTGATAATGTGTTAGTTTCCTGGGATAATTTTTATATAAGTATGTATATTTATATCCAACATATTAAGGACTATTTGTAATATTTTATTTATTAATAAAAATAGAAAATATGAACATATATTTAAATGTTAAATCTAGGTAACAGATACATGAGTGTCTGTTGTGTCTTTTTCTGTACTTTAAAAACATTTCAAAATACACCATTAGAAATATTTTATGCTTTTAAAAATGCAAGAAAAGAAAAATCAGAGAAACAGAAGATATACAAGGATAAACATCACAAACTCTGCATCTACAAAAACTGACAGTCTATTTGACTGAAAAGGCAAAACAATTGCTACCTCTGAGTCCCCTGCAATGGGCAAATATACCATTTGATGTGTCACAGATCACTGGGAAGGACCAAAATACAAGTGTAGGAAAAATTCTTGGACAATGAGAAAGGCAGTTCTTACAGTGCTAAAGATGTAATGATTTTCTAATCATTCTCAAAAGAGGTTAAGTCATCTTTTGAAATTGATTGGGCTACAGAATGTGAGGTGAGTATGACTGGAATGGGAGGTTGGGGAGGCAGAGATGGACATGGAGCAGGAGAAAGTGCAAAAGGCAAGCTAAAGGATGATCAGGTGGCATTTTTCAGAACCCATGTTAATTGAAACCCATTGACCTACAGTAATACCAATTTATTTGCATTCATAATTTCCTCCATAATTGTTTAAATAGAAAATATTTTATAATACTGACCTGAAGTTCTGCAGAGTGGATGAAATAGCAGGACAAGCTGCAAGAAGCTGAGAGTGGAGGAGAGGTAATAGCTGAGGTTGCCAAAAACAGAGTTCAAGTAAGAGAGGAGGAAGAAATCCAGAGGAAATTGACAGAATGGGAGAAAATGGAGGTATCATGGGACTGCAATCTCAGCACAGTGGAAAACGTTGTTCAGTGTAGGAGAATGAAAAAGAAACTGGAAAGATAGAAGGCTGATGTTTGAAGTTTAGAGCTTCAGAGGAGGAGCAGTACCATATAATGACAAAAGTCTGATATGTGGACACAGATTGGAGGCTGAAATGGAATAAGAATGAAGGTCATTGGATTGAAGAAATTCTTAAAGATGATTCTATTGCGATCTATTGGATCAACCCCACAGACACTGAAATCTCCCAAGAATATGATAAGAGTTAGGTATGAACAAACCATACCCCTCTTACAAAGCCCTTTATCAGTATGGAGAAGAATGGAAATATCTGTAAATTGATCATGTTGAGGAGGGGTATGAAGTGATGCTCTCAGAGCCAGAGGTCTAAAAGAAGTGCTGAAAATCAAAATACCGCTACCTTTCTCTTGCCCCGGAAATAAGATGGTTATAAATGATGTCCCTGGAGAGAATAGCTTTTAGTCTAGATTCAGAGATGAAATACCCATTGAATAAGAAGGTTAAAGATGCTTCTGGTGACAAGACAAGAGTCCGGAATGTACAGAGGAAGGGATCATAAAGGACACCAGCTAGAGAGGATGAATGGGGAGAAATGACTTATAGTTTGCAGAGAAAAACAAGAGGACAGGTGATCATGCTATACATATTTGGTGGCCAGAACTAAGTACTCTAGATGGGATCAACTGAGCTCATGTTCTGAAATGAGAAATAAACTTGCTGACAAGCCTGCACAAATGAGACCTGAGATCTTTAGACTCTGAGTTATCTAGATTCCAGTTATTTGAGTGTAGCTCCCAGTAAATCTAGTGTAATAGGAAAAGTTACATTTTTTGTGTGTCACATTTGTACTTTTCTGTTTCTTCCATATGCATGTATGATATTTTTGATAAAATAAATAATCAGTACCCTACAGCTAACATTAACCTCTCAGTTTTTCTTTCTTCTTACATCTGGGCCTTCTCATATTCTCTCTATTATCTCTGTCTGGAACGACCTGTGCTTCTCCACATCTAAGTCATTCCTATGCTGTCTTTTGAAGGCAGCTAAAATGACACTGTTGGAGAGATACCTTCTCTGATACTCTTCCAGAACATGACACCATCAATTCAACAAATTAGCTTAGATCTCATTGGAACACATTCTCTTTGCTGACTCTATCTTTCATTTCTAGAACCTATAAGAATTCTATTCATGTAATTATTTTTGAAAATGTGTAATGTCTGTTTTCAAAGTTAGAACATAAGATTTAAGATCACAGGTATAGAGTCTACTTTGTTGTGGAAACCAAAGAAAAAAGTGTAAGTTAATGGATTGGTGCATGAATTATTTATAAAAGAAATTTATGAAATAAGAAGTTATAAAAGTGAAATCCATTATAACCTCACCATCCATAGGAAAGCATTGTTAATTTTTGGAGTTACCTTCTTGTCCTTTAAAATGTATTTTTAAAGTTTGCTATCTATATAAATATGTGTATTAGCACACATATAATTTTAAATATCACTTTAAGGCCTACAGTCATTTTAATTAAAGGACATAAAAATTTATTACAATAAAATATTATTGAAAAATTTCCAATGTTTGCTAAAATAATCAATGCTGCTATAAATATCCTTCCACAAATATCTTGTACACATAAAGTGTATTTTCTTAAATTAAAAGATATGGAATTTGTGGATATAAGAGTATGGACAATTTTTATGTTGATATGTATAGATTAAATTACCTATAGCTTACTGTTGAAATGGCAACAGTCTTTACTTCTCCCATAAGTAAATGGATTCTGTTCTCTTACTTTTTGAATCTGGCCTTGTTATTGCAAATTGCTTTGCCTAATAGAATGCCCTGGAATTGATACTGTGCTAGTTCTGAGCTTAAGCCTCAAAAAGCCTTGCACACTTTTGATTACTGCCGTGGGACCCTGCCTCCAGCAAGTAAGCAAGCCATGTGGATCCGAGCTAATTCAGAACCGTTATCCCAGCTGAGGCTCTAAATATGTGAGCATACCAGCACAGATTAGCAGAACATCCCAGAGTGCCTGCAGGATTGTGAGCCTATAAATGCTTGTTGTTTTATGCTACTAAATCTGGAGATAGTTTATAAACTGCAATAGCTAGCTAATTTATTCACATTTAGCAAATGACACTTCTGTGAAGAGTAAGAGTGCCAGTTTCCCCATACCCTCAACAACAGTGAAGATACCCAGAATGTTTATTGTCTGTATTTGAGTTTCTTTACTAATAAGAGGACAAATCTTTTCATGTTATTGGTCACTTATGCTGCTTCTTTTCTTTTAAATTAGCTATCTCTATTTTCCTTTCAAGGAAGTCTTTTTAAAAATTATAGAACCTAATATTGAAAGCAAAATTTCAAGTGTTCCATCAGATTTGTAATTGCTAAGCTATTAAAGTAGGACTAATTACTGATCCAACTCAGATCCTCATTTGTACTTTACCCTTGTATATTTAGTGCCCATGCTCTGAATAGGCTCTAGTAAAAACAGTGAAATGAAATCACCCAATGTTGTTGTTCCATTTTATAGATGGAAGTTAAAAACTAGAAAATATGAAAAAGTAGAGGGTACTGTTGCTTTTCCTTCATATTATGGTAGTCTTATTTCCTCTAATTTAAAAGTTGTTTATGCACATAAAATTGACAACCAAGTCATAGTTTTCAACTACACTGAATGTGAAAAATTAAACAATAATAATAAAAAATTCTACTCTGCAAGGGAAAAAAAGGAATTTGAAACTTATTTGAATGGGTAGATAATTTAAGGCCCCAAAAGTTTAGCAAAATTTGTCCAAAGTTAAAAATCAAAACATTGTAGACATAAGGTTAAAAACATAATTTAGGTTCTGCAAAAAGCATATTCACTATATCTATTTTAGATTTCTAGAGACGTGCTTTTGAATTCTTGTTAAAGAAATATTTGTGCAAACTTGAAAAATATAACCACATGGATGTATTTTCATCGTTACTTCTTCCTGGCGCAGATTTTTTTTTCCAGGATGTCAGCAGCAAAAGATTATGGTTGTAACCCGCTAGGGTAAATACAGTGCACTATAAATCAAGTGCTGTCAGTTCAGTAGCTGAGAATATTATTTTCAACCTCACACTTAACAACAAAAAACTGTAACACCACACATATTCTTTTGTCAAAGTACTATTTAAGACTTTCAACATTTTTTTTTATTAATTGCAAGTTTTAAAAAACCTACTCAACATATGGCAAAATGAAGTAGTAGTCTCTGCTTGCTTTAATTATAGTTTTTGGCTGATTTTCTGGCAGTTGATATACTGAATAATTTTTTCTCAATCAATGAATTTATGATATTTTAATTTACATATTTTGCCTTTTTAAATTGTTTTATTATTTTTATTTTGCTTAAACAATATTTCTTGAAGTTTGAAATGGAATGAGCAATATTGGTGGTATCACTCATTAGAATTTGCAGCAATTTAGCTGTCATAGCCCTCAGATCAAAGAATCATACAAGATCAAGGGATGTGTGTCAGGAGCCTGTGGTAAGAGTAGAGAAAGGGGCATAATACTGGTTTAAAGATGTTCCTAAGTTGTGTGTAGATAAGCTAAACTATTTTTGCTAGAAGAATTATGGTGGAAAATGAAGTAAGACTGGAAGTATTTTAAGGTTAAAATATTATTCCTAATCCTAAGCCAATAAAGAACTAATATCTTGTGATTCTGTGGGAGGAAATCATTCCCCCTGATTATGACCAAAGATTCTACAGAACATCAAGTAAAAGAAGTAGGGGACTAGAATCAGGAGACTTTTGGGAGTGGGTGTGTGGCAGGTCATCTAAGCTCTTCAGTGACACTATGACTTTGATCAAGGCTTTTCATTTCTCTGCATCTCTCTCGTCTTCCTTGTTAATAAACTGATATTTTATTTTATGACTTTTTAAAGTGGCTGAGAGTGCTATTATTCAATGGAGACTTTGAACCACATTATACCCAAGGGACTGAATGAAATTTAATGGCAGTATTGAGTCATTTGATTCACGCTTTGAAATAAAAGTGAATCACATTGAGCTTTATCCCCTCCTCTCTGCTTAGCAACTCTAATTCTAGGATGAATCCCTCTGTACTACTCCTACGATTTTCCCTTTGCTTTTAGAAAGAATTTTGTTATCATGGTGGTAATAAGTTGAGTCTATGTGGTTAAATTATTTAGTTCAAATTTGCCAACTGTGTGACTTTGAAAAAAAATGACTTTTCCTACTCATGAATCAATTTTGTCATCTGTAAAACAGAACTGGTATTAACAGAACTTATCTCTGAGTTTCATTGTTTGTATACGTGAGTTAATACAAGTAAAGCCCCTGGAACACTGTCTGGCGTGCAGTATGAGCTCAGTCATTATTAATTACTATAAATAATGATATTTGAATAAGCCCATTGCTAATCACAATGTGATTCATGTTTCTGGTCACTTGTACATAAATATATTTTGTAAGTAATAATATATTAGTGATGACCATGAATATAACTAATGCTGTACTTAACCAGGGATTAACTTTTATACAAAGGGATGGATGCATATGTTTATTAAGATATCCAATTAAAATAATTCACTTCATTTGAGAAACTCAAAATAATTAATATTTTAAAAATTATTTTTCTATTTTTATGACATGCGTATGTGGAGAAAAGAAATATTGACTTTCCACAGGTTATATAAAAAGTACCAGGGCAGATTAGATTGTTCATCCAAGTTCACAAAGCAAGGCAGTCACAGAGACTGGCATTGACCTGTGGGCTGAAGGCATCTGTGTTGTGGGGTGGGCTTTATCCACATTTAGTTTGTTTAATATGTATTTACCACTGGTGTAGATGATGTAGTTTTCAACTCTAACTCATAGGAAGTTTGCCAGATGGTCCATGTATGCAAGAGCATATTGTATTTATTGCTTCCTTCTGAAGGATGTAAAGGTCCTTATTTGCCTCTGAGGACAAAATCAGAAATGTGGTTTCACTGACTTGTCCTCAGGGAACTGGAATAATAATCTCAGAGCTGGATTCAGAAAGAGGCCATCAGAGAGGAAGCAGACAGATTAAGAAGAATAGACAGGAAATGATCAGGGAAAGAGAGTCTCCAGGACCTGTCAAAGATAATTTAGCTGATACTAAAAGGCAAATGGATGTGAATTGAAATCCTGAACATCTAGGGCAAGGTTGTGTCTCTTGTATTAGTAAATGGTCCTGCACAACCTTCCAAACAGTGGAGGGAGTAATGATGAGATTTTATTTCCATTAATTCATTCACACTAGTAAAAGAAAAGAGAGTATTATTTTGTTAAAAGTGTGACTTTTAAAATGTAGCTATTCCAAAATGGCAATAGTTATAACCGTGATAACTTTGTTATCTGAAATGATAGCCATTCCAAAGGGATACACTTGTAGCTTCTATTTTTTACTGAGTCTTTTTCATTTTATGGAAAGGTATTGGCCTTAAAGTCATGAAAAGATAAAAGCATGTTTTATTCATCCATTAAAGACTTTGCTATTTTTAAACGTTGTGTTAATGGGAAGATAAGATCATTTTTGAATTAAGAATGACAACTTCTCAGTTATTCAAAATATATTAAATTATATAATATAATACAAAAGTACATATATAATATGTTTTGTATATTCAAATACTTTTACTCTAGATTCTCTTCTATAAAATGTAGGAAATACCTTGTTTCTCAAATGTTCCGATTTCCAACCTTACATTAGCAGTATTTAACCCAAACTCAAATTTAATGGGATAGAGAATATAATTATATTACATAATTTAAATTAACCTTAAATTTACACATGTGAACATTAAATATAATAGAACCTTAGATTTGGAAAGAAACTTAATATATAAATGAAAAGGAACAATAACTACTTAGTGAATCTGAATTTTTTTTTTTAATAGTTACCAGACAAAGGATCATCTAAGATATGCTCAAGCACTTTGGAGAATTCTCTTTGGGATATTCTAATTAGTCAAAAGGTCTCTTTAAAATTAAGGCAAATTTTTCCTCTTTGAAATATCTACCTATAAGTTGTACATCCAGATACAGATCATAATATATTTGAGGACAGTTATGTCAAAAATATAATTTATAAAAACCTTAATATAATCACAAAATTTCAGAAAGTTAAAGCAAAAACAGTATTTTTAGTTTAAACTTTTTTGAGTGGTTATATTTTAGGCACTGTAATTATCAATTTACATTCACTAGCTTACTTAATTATCATAATTACTCTATCAGGTAAGCATTTTAACCTTCATTTAGAAAAACAAATTAAAGAAACCACAAGCCAGATAATTTTTAGGCAATATTTTGTATTTAATAAGAAGTTTTTATTTAATAAAAGTGGCAGTGTAAACTCAGGCTGACTGGCTAGTATATCCACCTGTGAGATCAACAGGCAAAAAATATCATGCTTTACTGTCAGTAAGAAATGTGATTGTAATGAACCCTGAAATGTCCTATGTATGCATGTGCATGTTCATATTCAACTATAGACCTATTAGGATATTAGCTGGGCATGGTGGCGCATGCCTGTAGTCCCAGCTACCTGGGAGGCTGAGGCAGGAGAATTGCTTGAACCCAGGAGGCGGAGGTTGCGGTGAGCCGAGATCGTGCCATTGCACTCCAGCCCTGGTAACAAGAGCGAAACTCCGTCTCAAAAAAATTAAAAAAAAAAAAAAGAACTGTTAGAATAATAATCTCCAATCACCAAAACAACATCATGTAGGGTCACTCAGCCTTTTGTGGCCACATGCACTTCTACTACTATGCTGTGTTCTTCACTGTCATTTGCCCAAGAGTTAAGTGGTCAGCTGGACAACTATTATCTTGTCTAAACTGAGTTATAACATTACAAATGCTTTGTCTTATACATAAAATCATTAATATTTCTTTATTTCTAATATACACAAATTATGTGATATTTAATAAGGAACACATTTCTAGATATAAGAAAATGCTGACAAGTGCCAGTGATATAAAAAATCATGTAGTGTGAACTTTAGAACATACAGAAGGAAATCATAAAGCCCCTTTTTTTCTGTCTATTACATCTTAAAGACCTCAATGGCAACAGAAGTAAAAATGTCCAGGTTGGTGGACTGATGCATTGAGAGGAAATTTTTGCATGGAATTGGGTAAGTGGTATGGGTGGGAAGAGAGATTAAACTGATAGAGTATTGTGTAAAATAGGAAAATTGAGTTTGTAAAATATAAGCATCATAGTAACAACCTATTAACAAACATATATAAACACCAAGACAGAAAATAATCAATAGTAAAATATTTGATTTAATTATTATCTGAAAACAAATAAAACCATAGCTTATATAGTAAAATTCATGTCTAATACTGGGAGACCCATGTTAGCAGAGTAAGTTGCTGAATATTTCTAAATAGAGTATAGTCTATTATCTGTAAAATAAAAGAAAATGTGTAAAATGCAAAAGATTACAATTTCTACCTTATAGATTTCCTGTAAACATGACATGCAATAAACACTGTGATGATCTTGGTACACAGTCTAACACAGAAGTTCACAAGGTATGGCCCACAAATCTGTGTACATCCCTAAGACTCTGTCAAGGATTCCATTCAGGGGAAACTATTTTCCTAATAATACTAAGACATTATTTAGCCTTTTCACTCTGTTGACGTTTGTACTGATGGTGCACAGTCCATGGTGTGCGTGAGAAAGACGTATAAAGCAAGAACTTTTACTTACTCAGATATTCTAGTTGTCTTAAGAAAAAGAATTTATACATTGATAGTTTAAATTGAGATGTAAACTTGGCCCTTTTCCTGAACATTAGTTTTACTTAAAAGAATGGCTAACAGAAAAATATGGTCATTCAAACTTGGATATTTGATGGACTTTTTTTGAAAATGAACAAAGGGAGCTTGTCATTTCAAGAAAAATAATAAGTATTTGTGGGAAAGATAAAATTCAAAATTTCAAGCAAAAAATAGGATTTTGAAAAACTTGTATCTGCCAAAATGAACCCAACATGAGACTACTTAGAATATTTTCTTAGGAGATCAAATGGTGATATTAACAAATGTGATTATTTTAATATTGTATAATTAAATGAATTAACATTTGGGTTGTCTGTATAATTAAGTATACGAACATTTTTCAAATGATCAAAATCATTCTCAGGTAAAAGATTTATTCAGACTACAAAAAAGTCAATAGATTTTTGTATGGCAAAGTATAAGTTCACTAATATCATTTCAGATTCAAAATTGTGACTAACTTTTAAGGACTACCACTTGCAAAGTTTGGGTATAGCATCAAAAATAATATTCACAATTATCTGAAAGAATTAAAAATAATTCTCTATTTCCAACTGTTTATCTCACTGAGGCTGGATTTTCTTTACATACTAAAACAACATGTTACAATATAGTAAGTACAAAAACTGATCTGAGAATCTGGCTGTCTTCTCATAAGCTAGATATTAAAGACATTTGAAAAGACACATTAAAAAAGTCACTCTTCTAACTAAACTTTTTCTTTTAAAAATATGGTTATTTTTAATTTAAAAGTATTTATTTTTTATACATTATATTCCAAAAAAATTTATTTATGTTTCAATGTCTTAATACAGATATTTTAAGATAAATCCATTCAGAAATATAAAAATTTCAGTTTAAATTTTAAATTCAGTAACATCAGTAGATACAACCTACAGAAACAGAAGCTTTTGGCAGATCCTCAGTACTTTCTCAAGTAAATGTTTCCCAAGAAAATATGTGTGAAATAAAATTCTGCTACAAAGACATTTTTCAACATATTTTAACAATTCCTCTTTTCTGTATATCAGGACACTTGTGGTTCATACTAGTTTCGATACTGTTGGACAGCCATATGTTGTTCAATTGTATAACTGCTAAGAAATAAAATGATTACCTTTAGAGATGAAAATGCATCATCTTCCATAAATTCAAATAATTTAAGTAGCACTGGCCCTATTGTTTAGACAAGTTATGTTTTTGCTTATGTCTTAGCTTACGTTAAACTAGTATGGAATATAATTAGGGTTACTCACAGAACTACGCTTCTTTGTTCATGCTACAAATGGGTCCTTCTAGAAAACAGACAGCAATTATAGTGATACCACATAATCTTAGAAAATTATATGTTTTGCTAATAAATACACATTAACTGAGGGTTAGCTAGCACCTCCATAAGTACTTAGAAGTTAATAAAAATATACACAGTCCTGGATATTAAGGGGATTAGCACTTAGCTAATACAGACATTTACACAAAATTAATGCTATAAACAAATTTTTATTTTTGTCCATATCTCTTTAATTCTCTTTAAAAAAGCAAATATAAAATTGATTTCTAAATCATTTTAGTGATGCATAATTGATATGAAAAGCATTATTTGGAGGCTCAAATGGAAGTTTTATACATTATACCAACTACTAGTTTTGATCTTCGGGAAATTACTATGGAATTAATATAAATCATTAATTAAGTCATGTACATAAAATTGTTGGCACGTAGTAGATATTCAATAAATATAAGTTCCTTTTCCTGTAATGAAAATTAGAGGAATACTAAATAAGATTCAATACCCTATGTAAGTTAGTACCTATAATACCATTCTCGAAGTGAAAGAGAAGAAATTAATGTCCAGAATTTTCTCTATACAACATGTAGCTAGTAAGTCAATTCAACATTCCTTTTATAATATTTCTTTACACATATTTTTTCCCTGAGACTGAAGGTAAATGTCACATACCAATCTCTTTCAAGTTAACTCTTTAAAATAAATTCTATTCTGACTGGCTCTGGCTGAATACCTTTGACTTTTGATGTACTCTTAAAAATTATATGAAAACCTAGCCTTCATTGAGAATAAGATAATAACAAGTAAAATTCAATAAAATGGACAAAGTTTAATGATGTGACATTTTGTTTTATTTATATAATCTATAAATTATAATTTGTAATATAGATAAAATAATGTAGGCATCTTAGAGGAAGGACTCCACCAAAAATTGAAATAAAAGGAAACAAAATTAAATAAAAGGCCTTGGCTTATTTTCTTCCTGTTTTCATGACTTACTTTAATATCTCATCTTATGGAGTGATTTGTGCTTTTAAAATATACTAGACTGAAGATTTCTGCTTCTAGCCATGATGATGTTACTTTTACCAGACTAGCCCTTCTGCTTAAAACAATTATAAAACTAAAGTACACATAAGAGACAATTGTTTTCAACCTTGTTCAGTGTATGGTACATATACGTAATTCTGGAGAGAGAGAAACTATATGAGCTGAGCCCAGTGATAGTCCCAATTTTTCCCTGGGGCCACTTTACAGATGACAGCATAAGGTGGTGAAGCTTGAGAAGAAAACAGCAGTTCAGGGAGCTGATGAAGCCAACTTTGATGTTGGGGTCTACTGGTGTGACTGAAGTTTGTAGCAGGGGATATTGTGCAGAGAAGGAGCACTAGAAATCAGCAGAGTCCCTGAAACAGCACTTTCTTGGTTTTCCTCCTGTTACTGGCTATAATTCCTTTGTCTTCCCTGTAGTTTCCTCCACTATTCCCTCAGCTCTTAATGTTAAGATGGTAGGTGTCCTTATTCAGCCTTTATATACTTTATACATTCACCATGTGGATTATCTTATCCAGTCATGGCTTTAAATAAATGCATATAGCTACATGTTGATAAAATTCTAGTTTATATCTCTAACTCACATCTTTCTTCCAAACTCCAGATTTATATAAATGCATTTCTTCTCAACACTTCCACTTAAATGTCTAATAAATAATTTGTACATGTCTGTAGAACATAGAAATATATATAGTTTCATACAGTCTCTGAGTTAGAAAGAGTAATTAGGCCCATGGTGAGGTGGTAGGAAACACTTGATCCTGTCAATCTTAACAAAACCAGATAAACACTCAGTAACACCAGATTATTACAAAAAGAACTAATTAGCTGTTTCCTAATTTCTTATTCCTAGTCCCCAAATACAACAATTGTAGAATGAATCTGGTGCTTGATGAATGCTATATACAAACCCCTTTGAAATAAGAACTTAATTGTACCAAAATTGTTTATTCCTCCAGAGTTATGAGGATGGTTTTGTCTCAATGCCTCTCAGCAAGCAGAGTGTGCAACTCAGCAGTTTCACATAGCGGCCAGGATTTACTCATCTCATCTTGTGTGCTATACACCCCTTTGTACCCCATTTCAACCAAACCTTTAATTATACTACTCATTTCTGAAAGCTTATGCCATCAAAACTAGGTCCTGATTGTCATAGAATGATCTCCCTCAGGAACATTTCATCCAGTTGACTTATTACTTGAAAGTTAACTGCATTAATAGTGGTGGACAAATTATCATTGCCTAAAAAGCTTTATCTTGATTATGATTCAAAACTTAATTATGTCAGATATTAAAATAAAATATATTTTGTGGTTAGATTTGCTGACCTACATAATATCTAATTTCTGAGAATGGAGAGAGAGGAAGAATTTAATTCTCTTCTAATAAATGTAATTTCCTGGATTACCAGTTTACCAGTATGTAAAGATAATCTTGAGAGAAAAGCCACTGGGGTCTGATATTATACTGAACTTTCCAAAAGCCAGTATGTAGATGAGAAGGTAATTTATCATGAATAAAGTGTTGGCAAAGAAGGAAAAAATTTCTTTAGCAGCTGCTGTTGATGCCTAAATGCACATATTCTTTAAGATCCCCATATTTGGATTTAGTTTTTTTTTTCAATGTCATTATGCATTGGTCTTGTTTTTGCCTTTTTTGGTATATTTTCAATGTATCAATTAGTAGAGGTAGGACTATATTTGAAATAAATAAAATATATATATGCATATAAACATAAATATACATTTAGATAGATATTCAATAAAATCTAAATACAGAAATTATCTCCAGATACAGAAATTATAAATTATTTTTCCTCATGCTCTTCAGTATCATTCAAATTTCTACATTCAGCATGTTTTGAGTTGTCCAATTACAAAAAAAACTAGTAACTAAAGTTAAAAGACAACAGATAACTAGGAGGCTCAATTCTCCTCTTGGATAAATGCTGCTGATATAATAGGAATCTATACCTTTGACTGCCATAACAAGGGCAATTATAAATTTAATTTCGTCCATTTAGATTGATGGGGTTATTGGACTGATAAAACTAGGGAATGCAGTATGTATAAAAATAGCTATATTTCTACAGATTACTTTTCACTCTATCCTTGACGACGACGCTGACACAAGAACACAAAATCAAACACACCGCATGTTCTCACTCATAGGCAGGTGATGAACAATAAGAACACATGGACATAGGGAGGGGAGCACTACACACTGGGGTCTGTTGGGGGAGAAATAGGGGAGGGACAGTGGGAGGTGGGGAGTTGGGGAGAGATAGCATGGGAAGAAATGTCAGATATAGGTGAAGGGGAGGAAAGCAGCAAATCACACTGCCACGTGTGTACCTATGCAACAATCTTGCATGTTTTTCACATGTACCCCAAAACCTAAAATACAATAAAAATTAAAAAAAAAAAAAGAAATGTTGGCAGAATTTCAATGTGGTTGAATGGAGTCATAATTCTTTAACTTACCATCACAAGGTCGGTAGATTAATATTTGATATCTATGGGAAAATCCCATGGTAGATTTCTGAATCTGATCATATTTTATCTAACAATTTCATCAATGAAAACATATGTCATGCTTATTGTACTTGTAAGTAATAAGGTACCCAACCTAGCTGACATCTAATCAGCTTGTTCAGAGAATGCATAATTGGAAAACAGAATTATGTGAAGTTTGAATAGAGAAAGAAGTCTAAAAATTTTTGCAGTTCTCTGAATTTATGGAGTGGGGAGTGTTAAAAGTTGTTAACCAGGAAAGGGGCCTCAAGTATAGGATTGCTAATTGATGATAAAACTATTGGGGAAGTGGCATCAGAAAGTTTGGTTTATAATAGATAAAGCCAAAAAATTATGTGTACAGTGATGATAAAACATTTAATGTAATAGATATGTTTTGAATATGAGTTTTTCTAAGAACAGTAAGAATCCATTTCAATTCTATGAGGTGTGTTTGTGTGTGTGTGTGTGTGTGAGAGCATGTGCATGCACAGTTTACAACATCTCTAAAACTCAATGTGACTTAATAGTAAAATGTGTGTATTATTTTTGTGAGTGTCCTTCTTGCCAAGTGCTCATAAATTGCAAGTGGGTTCATTGAGAGGCTTCTATATAAATTTATGGCACTATCAATTTGCTGGTTAATTGATCTTGTTCTTCATGATTGCAAACATGTTCAGCTCCATTAAAGGCAATGTCATTCCTTTCCCAGGGATTAGCTGATTTCAGTGTCTGTAAAAAGCCTATTATATATATTTTTAAAAAAGGTTTTCTATCATCCTTTGCTCTACTATGACATACAAATTTAAAAAAAAAAATCTTGGGAGTAGGAAAGTCTTTCAAAACATGACAGAAACCCTATGATTCATAAAGGGAAAATAGAAACATATTGCACCTCCCCACACATGTACACAAAAGAAAGGAATAAAGGAAAATGTGTTTGCAAAGGGCTGATACCTCTATAAACAATAATGTGTTATGTAAAAATAAAAGCTAGAAAGATATGGACAAATGATTAGCAAGAATAATTCTGAAAAGAGGAACTTAGAAACACTTCACTTTTACTCCCTATATTTTTGGATTTTTAGCAAATCATTTGCATTATTTTGTAATAAAAGTGCATTTTAAAACAGTGGTCCTGTTGCCCATTCTATTTTTTGATTTTTTCTTTTAATATATAAGAAATCTATTTGAAAAAATGCTTCTATTTTATTTTGTGTATGTGATTCTTGAGGGGATATGCTTACCTGTGAGCACTTTGTTGGGTTATCTGCCAATATAGATAGTTTTAATTAATCTTAATGCTTTTTATTTCATGTTCCTGTCTAATTGCCCTGGCTAAAACTTCTGGTAAAATGTTAAGTATAAATGTCAAGTGTGAACATCCCTGTTTCTTCCTGTTCTTAAGTAAATACATTCAATCTTACAACACAATGTATAATATTAGATGCAAACTCTTCATTGGTATGCTTTATTAGGGTAAAGAAGACCCCTTCTAATCTAATTTTCTGGATGTTTTAATAGCAAAAGGATATTAGGTTTTGCCAAATAACTTTTCTGTAACTGTGGAGATGATCATGTGAGTTTTGCCATTTATTTTATTGATAGGCTATATTACATTGATTGATTCTCAGATGTTAAACCACCTTTGAATTCTTAGGATATATCCCAGTACATCAAGATATATAATCATTTACATACATTGCTATGCTCAGTTAGCTGGCATTATGTTAAGAAATTTTGTATCTACATTATTAAGAGATATTTCTCTGTGATACTCTTTTTTTGTGATGTCTTTTTCTATATATCTCTATATATTTTATTGCACTTTAGGTTCTGGGGTACATGTGCAGAACATGCAGGATTGTTGCATAGGTACATACATGGCATTGTAGTTTGCTGCCTCCATCCCCCGTCAGCTATATCTGCCATTTCTCCCCATGTTACCCCTCCCAAACCTCCCTACCCCCAGCTGTCCCTCCCCTATTCCCCCCAACAGACCCCAGTGTGTGATGCTCCCCTACCTGCGTCCATGTGTTCTCATTGTTCAACACCCGCCTATGAGTGAGAACATGCAGTGTTTGATTTTCTGTTCTTGTGTCAGTTTGCTGAGAATGATGGTTTCCAGATTCATCCATGTCCCTAGAAAGGACACGAACTCATCGCTTTTTTTGGCTGCATAGTATTCCATGGTGTATGTGCCACATTTTCCTTCTCCAGTCTATCGTCGATGGGGATTTGGCTTGGTTCCAGGTCTTTGCTATTGAAACAGTGCCACAATGAATATACGTGTGCATGTGTCTTTATAATAGAATGATTTATAATCCTTTGGATATATGCCCAGCAATGAGATTGCTGGGTCAAATGGAATTTCTATTTCTAGACCCTTGAGGAATCACCTGCCACACTGTCTTCTACAATAGTTGAACTAATTTACACTCCCACCAATAGTGTAAAAGTGTTCCTATTTCTCCACATCCTTTTCAGCATCTGCTGTCTCTAGATTTTTTAATTATCACCATTCTAACTGGTGTGAGATGGTATCTTAATGTGGTCTTGATTTGCATTTCTCTAATGACCAGTGATGATGAGCATTTTTTCATATGTTTTTTGACCTCATATATGTCTTCTTTTGAAAAGTGTCTGTTCATAATCATACGGTTTTTTTCCTTGGTTCTGTTATTTGATGGATTATGTTTATAGATTCGTGTATGTTGAACCAGATTTACATCCCTGGGATGAAGCTGACTTGATAGTGATGGATAAGCTATTGGATTTGGTTTGTCAGTATTTTATTGAAGATTTTTGCATCAATGTTCATCATGGATATTGGTCTGAAATTTTTTTTTTGCATGTCTACCAGGTTTTGGTATCAGGATGATGTTCATCTCATAAAGTGAGTTAGGGAGGATTCCCTGTTTTTGTATTGTTTAGAATAGTTTCAGAAGGAATGATATCAGTTCCTCTTTGTACCTCTGGTGGAATTTGGCTCTGAGCTTGTCTGGTCCTGGACTTTTTTTGGTTGGTAGGCTATTAGTTGCTGCCTCAACTTCAGACCTTGTTATTGGTATGTTGAGGAATTCAACTGCTTTCTGGTTTAGTCTTGGGAGGCTGTGGAATGTATCTGTAACTTCTAGGTTTACTGGATTATTTGCATAGAGGTGTTTGTAGTAATCTCTGATGGTAGTTTGTATTTCTGTGGGATCAGCGGTGATATCTCCTTTATCATTTTTTATTTCATCTATTTAAAACTTCTTTTTTTTTTTTTTTTTGGTTAGTCTGGCTAGCGTTCTATCTACTTTATTGATCTTTTCAAAAAACTAGCTCCTGGATTTACTGGTTTTTGTAAGAGTTTTTCGTGTCTCTATCTCTTTCATTTCTGCTTTGATAGTAGTTAATTCTTACCTTCTGCTGGCTTTTGAGTTTGTTTGACCTTGCTCCTCTAGTTCTTTTAATCATGATGTTAGGGTGTCGATTTTGTGTCTTTCCTCACTTCTCTGGTGGGCATTTAGTGATATAAATTTCCCTCTAGATGCTGCTTTAAATGTGTCCCAGAGATTCTGGAACATTGTGTCTTTGTTCTCATTGGTTTTGAAGAACATCTTTATTTCTGCCTTCATTACATTATTTGTTCAGTAATCATTCAGGAGCAAGTTGTTTAGTTTCCATGTAGTTGTGCGGTTTTGAGTGAGTTTCTTAATCCTTAGTACTAATTTGATTGCACTGCGGTCTGAGAGACTGTTTGTTATGATGTCCATTCTTTTGCATTTGGTGAGGAGTGATTTATTACCAATAATGTGGTCAATTTTAGAATAAGTGTGATGTGGTGCTGAGAAGAATATACACTCTGTGGATTTGGGGTGGAGAGTTCTGTAAACGTCTAGTAGGTCTGCTTGGTCCAGATCTGAGTTCAAGTCTTGGATGTCCTTGTTAATTTTCTGCCTCGTTGATCTGTCTAATATTGACAGTGGGGTGTTAAATCTCCCACTATTACTGTGTGGGAGTCTAAGTCTCTTTGTAGGTCATTAAGAACTTGCTTTATTTATCTGGGTGCTTCTGTATTGGGTGCATATATATTTAGGATACTTAGCTCTTCTTGTTGCATTGATCCCTTTACCATTATATAATGCCCTTCTTTGTATCTGTTGATCTTTGTTGGTTTAAAATCTGTTTTATCAGAGACTAGGATTGCAACTCCTGTTATTTTTTTTTTCTCACCATTTGCTTGGTATATCTTCCTCCATTCCTTTATTGTGAGCCTAGGTGTGTCTTTGCACATGAGATGGGTTTCCTGAATACAGCACACCAATGAGTCTTGACTTTTTACCCAATTTGCCAGTCTGTGTCTTTTGATTGGGGCATTTAGCCCTTTTACATTTAAGGTTAATATTGTTATGTGTGAATTTGATCCTGTCATTTTGATGCTAGCTGCTTGTTTTGCAAGTTAGCTGCGGTTTCTTCATAGTGTCAATGGTCCTCACAGTTTGGTATGTTTTTGCAATGGCTGGTACTGGTTGTTCCTTTCCATATTTAGTGCTTCCTTCAGGAGCTCTTGTAGGGCAGGCCTCGTGGTGATGAAATCTCTCAGCAGTTTCTTGTCCATAAAGGATTTTATTTCTCCTTCACTTATGGAGCTTAGTTTGGCTGGATATGAAATTCTGGGTTTTTTTCTTTTATGATGTTGAACATTGGCCCCCGCTCTCTTCTGGCTTGTAGGGTTTCTGCTGAGAGATCTGCTGTGAGTCTGATGGGCCTCCCTTTGTGGGTAACCCAACCTTTCTCTCTGGCTGCCCTTAGCATTTTTTCCTTCATTTCAACCCTGATGAATCTGACAGTCATGTGCCTTGGGTTGCCCTTCTCAAGGGAATACCTTTTTGGTGTTCTCTGTATTTCTTGTATTTGAATATTGGCCTGCCTTGCTAGATTGGGGAAGTTTTCTTGTATAATATCCTAAAGAGAGTTTTCCAATTTGGTTTCATTTTCCCCGTCACTTTCAGGTATCCCAACCAAACGTAGATTTGGTCTTTTCATATAATCCCATATTTCTTGAAGGCTATGTTCATTTCTTTTCACTCTTTTTGCCCTAATCTTGCCTTCTCGCTTTATTTCATTGAGTTGATCTTCAATGTCTGATATCCTTTCTTCCACTTGATTGATTAGGGTATTGAAACCTGTGTATGTTTCATGACATTCTTGTGCTGTGTTTTTCAGCTCCATCATGTCATTTATGTTCTTCTCCACACAGTTATTCTTGTTAGCATTTCGTCTAACCTTTTTTCAAGGTTCTTACTTTCCTTGCATTGGGTTAGACCATGCTCCTTTAGCTCTGAGAAGTTTGTTATTACCCACCTTCTGAAGCCTGTTTCTGTGGATTTGTCATACTGATTCTCCATTCAGCTTTGCTCTCTTGCTGGTGAGGAGCTGTGATCCTTTGGAGGATAAGAGGCATTTTGGCTTTTGGCAATTTCAGCCTTTTTGCACTGGTTACTTCCCATCTTCATGGATTTATCTACCTTTTGTCTTTGAAGTTGGTGACTTTTGGGTGAGGTTTCTGAGTGGACGTCCTTTCTATTGATGTTGATGCTATTTCTTTGTGTTTGTTAGTTTTCCTTCTAATAGGCCCCTCTGCTGCAGGTCTGCTGGAGTTTGCTTGAGGTCCACTTTAGATACTGCTTGCCTGGGAATCACCCGTGGGGGCTGCAGAATAGCAAATATTGCTGTTTCTTTCTCTGGTAGCTTCATCCAGCAATGGTACCTTCCATATGTCAACCAGAGCTCTCCTATATGACATGTCTCCCAGTTAGAATACACAGGGGGTCAGGGAGCCACTTGAGGAGGCAGCCTGTCCCTTAACAAAGCTTAAGGACTGTTCTGGGAGTACCGTTGCTCCCTTCAGGGCTGCCAGGCAGGGTCATTTAAGTCTGCTGAAGCAGAACCCACAACCACCCCTTTTCCCAGGGGTTCTGTCCCAGGAAGGTGGGGACTTTGTAAGTCCCTGATGGGCTGCTGTCTTTTTTTTCTGAGATGCCCTGCCCAGCAAGAAGGGAATCTACTTGACAGTCTGTCTGCAGAGGCCTTGCTGGGCTGCCAGGGTGCGCTCTGCCCATCTGCTGTGTAAGCTTCCTGGCAGCTTTGTTTACACAGGCAATGTTGAAACCGCCTACTGGAGCCTCAGCAATTGCAGACACTCCTCTCCCTATGAAGCTCAAATGTTCTAGGTCAAGCACAGGCTGCTGTGCTGGCTGTGAGAATTTCAAGCCAGTGGGTTTTTAGCTTGGTGTTGTAGGTGCCCATAGGAGTTTCCTGGTCTGCAGGTTGTGTAGACCCTGGCAAAGTGCAGTATCCGAGCTGGAGTGTCATACTTTCCAGAAATGTCCCTAATGGCTTCCCTTGGCTAGAAGAGCAAGTTCTCTGGCCCCTTGCACCTCCCAGGTAAGGCAATGCCCTACCCTGCTTTGGCTTGCCCACCTTGGGCTATTCCCACCATTTAACCAGTCCCAGTGAGATGAACCTGGTACCTCAGTTGGAAATGCAGAGATAACTTGTCTTCTGGCGTGCTCTTGCTGGGAACTGCAGACTGGAGCTGTTCCTATTTGGCCATCTAGGCAGAAGTCTTACATCACACACTTTTGTGATTTCAAGTATTTTAACTAATTGAGGTTTTTTATTTGTTTGTTCTGTGGTCTGACGTATGCTGTATTCTGGAGAATGATCCATGTACATTCAAGAAGAATATGTATTGAGCTATTGCTGGGTGGAATGTTCCATAGATGTCTGTTAGGTCTAGTTGTTTTTTATTGTTTTTCAAGTCTTCTATTTTTTTGTTAATCATATGCCTGGCTCTGTCCATTACTGAAAGTGGGATATTAAATTTTCCAATATACTTAATGGTCTTGAGGTGAAAAATAAAATAAAATAAAATGTTTTCAATGGTGTTGTTGAATTGTCTTTTTCTACCTTTGATTCTGTTAGTTTTTGCTTCATGCATTTTAGGATTTTATTGATAGTAATAGGTTTGTAATTGTTGTATTTTCCTAATGTATTTACTCCTTTAGCATTATGAAATGTCCTTCGTTTTTCCCTAATAACAATTTTTACTTCAAGTGTATACTGTGTAATATTACTATAGCCACTCTAGTTCTCTTTTTGGAATTGTTTTCATGTTACATATTTATATAACATTTTATTTCAACCTCTTTTTTTAATGTAAAGTGTGTTTGATAGTTTATAGTTGGACAGTTTTTTAACCTATCCTGGAAATATCTTAATTTGTAGTGCTTGATTTATTTACGTTTAATGTAATCACTCATAAGTTAACATTTATAGCTGTCATTTGGTATTTGTCACCTGGTATCTATGTATATCATATAGTTTTATATTCTATTTGTACCTTTATTTCTTCATTATTGTTATCTTTTTATTAAATAAATATTTTATATAAAGTAATTTCTTTGTAACTTTTCTTATAATATTAAGTTGTTTTCCTATTATTGCACTGGGGACTAAATTTAAAAGGTTAATTTAAAACAATGTAGATCAGATTAATACCAACTTAATTATAGCATTATACCATATCATTGCATTATGCAATATATAATGTTGTATAGCATTACACATTATATTAATAGCTTTATTTTTCTTTCTATTTTGCACCATTGTCATACAAATTATACCTATATACATATAAGCCCATAAACACAGTTTTTAAATTGTTGTTTTAAGCAGTTTTCTTTTAAAACTGATAGAAAAGAAAGGCTTACACACAAAATAATTTATATTGTATTTCATATTAACCTATGTTGTTAGCTTCACTGTTGCTGCTTATTTGTAAAGATTTGAATTACTGTTTGGGGTCCTTTCATTTCAGAATAAATGACTCCTTTCAGTATGTCTTAAAGCAAAGCTCTGCTAGTAAAGAATTTTCATAGTGTTTACTCAAAAATATGTCAATATCTCCTTCATCCTTGATGGTTAGTTTTGCTGGATATAAAATTTTGGGTTGATATTTATTTTCAGCACTTTGGGTATGTTATCACAGTGCTTTTTTAACTCTATGGTTTCTGATTGAAAATCAGCTGTTAATGTTATCTTGCAAATAATGAGTTGATTTTCTCTGACATTTTTAATGATTATATGTTTGTGTTTGGCAGTTTACTACAAAGGTGCCTAGAAATAGATTTTTTTTTTTTACCATTTAAAACTGATATATATGTACCTCGAGCATATAAAACTGTAGAAGTTGAAGAATTGCAAAAGCAAAACTCTTTATAAAATGTGTTTAGCCAGTGAAACTCCCTGAAACTCCATTCAAGCTGTTCCAAACCTGAGCCTTATTTCCTCTACTCAATTCTGTCATCTCTTTTATTTCCCCTTTGAAGCCACATTCTACACCAACCATTTAATTTGAACCCCATACTCTATTTTTTGAAGAAACAATAAAGGACATTAATTTAACTATTTAACATTGTTAATCCACTTCACTCTTTTCTGAAAACAACCAGGAGTAGACTATACTGAAATATTCTGAGAGGAATAATCCCTCAAGTTATAGATTATTTCCTTTAGCAAAAATTTTAAATGGTTTTAGTAAGGGTTCGTGTACCATTCTCATTTATTAAGGCAAAGATTCATAATCTAATCTGAGTATTCTGCTCCTCAGTGCTGATGATGGGACTAAACGAAAATACCTCTTCACACTGTTACAAATCACTAAGCAAAGTGCAGTTATACAACTAAAATGTAAAATTCTTTTATATTTCTTTGAAAATAATTTATATAAGAAAGTTATTTTGCTGTAATTTGTTTGATAACATATAGTGATTTTTAAAAAGTTTAATGCAGCCATAGCTTCACCAGAAAACTGTTTTTGCATTATATTTAATATTTGGTCTTTCATGATAATACTAACAGAGATAGACATGGAAAGGGTTTATACAAAATTCAAAATACTTATTTTTGGATAAATTGAAATTACGGAGTTAAGAGATGTGAACTGGACATATCAATGTAAACACTTTTTATATTCAAAAAGAGTTATAAAAAAAGAAAATTATCCACAAAGTGTTTAATGTTAAATAGCAAGATTATAACAACACATTGGATATGATTCCAATTTAGGAAAAAGGAAAACACCTAATTTTATGAACACATATGGAGTGTGTATGTGTGTGTATATATACGTGTATGTGTGTTTAGTGCATGTATATGTGTGTGTAACAACATATATACTTGTGTAATACACACACTACACACAAATGTAACAACAAACTGATTTCTTCTAGTAAGAAAGATAGTATGATTGGAGGATTAGAGCTTCAGGGACAATTTTATAGTTTATTTTACATACAAATTCACGGTTTTATTTTTAAAAATGCTTTATGTTTGTCATTAGGGAGAAAAAGTACATGCAATAAACTTGTGCTTTTCTTTAAGATATAATATCAAAGTTCACTGTGTTATTTACTTGAAAATTTGGTTAGTCAGTGAGTTTCCAGGGGGAATCATCATTATTGAAAATGCAACATTAAAGTTTATGTGTATACTCATATACTATAGGGGGCAACGTAAATATGTACAGATTTCTTGAAAAGCAAACTGACATTAGGTAATCAGCACTTAAAATTGTTTAGTTATTTTACTTCTTTTTTTTATTGCATTTTAGGTTTTGGGGTACATGTGAAGAACATGCAAGATTGTTGCATAGGTACACACAAGGCAGTGTGATTTGCTGCCTTCCTCCCCATCACCTATATCTGGCATTTCTCCTCATACTATCTCTCCCCAGCTCCCTACCCCAAGCTGTCCCTCCCCTATTTCCCCTCGACAGACCCCAGTGTACTTATTTTTGAGGAGAATAAATAGTAACCCAAAGGATATAACCAGTTGGCAGCGATGCTAGGTTTCAAATTAAGGGTGAACTAGATATAAAGTCAATTATTCAAAGCAGTGTTATTTATTCAATGCACTGTGGACAATTTAAATTTGCTGTAGTAGGGAGATGCTTAAATAAACTAGTTAAGTTCCCACAATATCTTTTAAGCCAGTATTTATTGACACAGGAATATAATCATAATACATAACAATTTTGTATTTTAACAGACTTGCAAATGGTATTCACACAATGTTATCTTCTTTATAAATAGATACTCATATGTAGAAAAATACAGGAAGAAATAAAATACATTATTATTAGCATTTATCCCTGGGTGGTAATGAAATTATGTTTTTAAATTTCTTTTGAAATAGATAGTCTCTAATTACATAAAATAAGATGTGCTTCCTTTGTAATTGGAAATAAAAATAATGCTTTTTAAGAGGGAAAATTACAATATATTTCCTATAGGATTTATTTTTGATTCATAAAGATTAATGGGTTTTCAGGGTATTTACTGAATATTTATTGACTTTGAATTTCCTGCTTTTCATGAAGTTCTTCAAGAGAAAATAATATTTATCAAGATAATAAAGGCTGTGACTGATAATATTTACATAGAAAAATAATTTTTCTTTACTATTTAGCAGAGAAGAGCTTTTCTCATCATCCACAGGAGAGAAGGACAGTAAATCTCAAGTATTTTACAACTAACAGGTCAATGAAGCACATTTTTCTATCAAAAAATGCAGCAAACTGTGAGAATGTATAATCCCTGCAAGTGCTTCTATAGAAAAATGCCAATAGCTTCTACCCATAAAATGAGAAAGAAGGATGCATTGTCATGAATGAGGAGAAGAAGGAAGCACTATGTCAATAGAATGACATTTTTAGAATTTCAACTGCATAGAAAGAGATGTCAGAATAGATTTGAGGGGGTGTAATTCATAGGAATTTATATTCTTAGATGTCATTTATATGTTATTTTTATTATAATATCTTAATTTGTTTATACTTATTCATAATCAGAAAAGATTTACTAATACTAATTAACAATTGCCTTGTGTCAGGCACTTTTCTAAACCTTGGGAATACAAATTTTAGTAAGGGTCTAGACTGTCGGCTCCAGATAAATTCACAGTTAAGAAAAAGTTATGGAAACAATGTCCAAAATGTATTTGAAGCAATTATAGAAAAAAATGCAAGCAATTCTAATGTCTGTTATTGCCTTTGTTATCAGGAAACAATCAGATATGAAACATTGTAAATTAACCTGTTATTCTGAATCAGACCCTGTTCTTATTCTGAATCAGACCCCGTTCTTTTTCCTTGGGTCTCTAACGTCTTGACATAAGAGCATTAGTTGGCACAAAACAATAAGCAAGATAAACTTAATTTGGTGGCTGGTGTGTGAAGCAGGTCATTCCCACTTCTTCATCACAAATACTAGAAAGAGTAGGTGGGCTTCATGCGAGCCTTGTTGAATCAACAGTATGCCAATCTAAGACCTACCTCAAGGGAGCTTAGGTGGAATCTCTTATTTAATATTAGTTATTGTTATTGCACCATTTATTTTCAATTTTTTTACCAATTTACAGAGAAATGACTATGAATTATCAATGCATGAAAAGTCTCTAGCTCATAAATATAAAAATACAGCAAAATAAGATTATCCTATTAATAATCATTTAAAATATTACAGTATCCAGTGTAGGTGAAGTGGGAGAATTTACTCTTGTATGCTGTTTGTGGGTTTGCAGATTAGCACAGCTATTTTGTGGAGCAATTTGACATTGACATCAACATGTTAAGGTGGAACTTCTCCTCATTCCACCATTATCATAGCTCCATGAAGGCTTTATTTCCATGTGCTCTTATCTCTGATGGTTTTATCATTGCTGTCTGCCTTACTCTCTTCTTTCAGTGGCCAAAGTGTTGACAGATTCCATACCCATCATTATGGGGGAAAGTAAATTCAATTCCTTTTGCTGTGGTGGGTTTTTTTTCATACTTGGATTTTCTAGGTTCTGAGACTTTTAGTAGTACCTAGGAGGTTCCTTATTATTCCTTCTCTTATACACCAAAATGATTCATGTTGTTTCTGTTTCCTATACAAATAATTCAATGCATTTTTTTCTGCTACTCTTTACAGTGGTTTCATAAGTGTTCTGTGTGAGAGTCTTTTTCTCCTCTGCAGCTGCTGACCATTTCAATGCTACAAAAGTGAAAGGGAGCTGGCATATCCATAGATACTTGCAAATTTATTTTTGTTTTTTGTAACCCCAACTTTTATTTTGGATTCAGAGTACATGCACAGGTTTGTTACATGGTTATGTTGCATGATGCTCAAGTTCGTGGTACAAATGGTCCCCTCACCCCGGTAGTGAGCATGATACTCAAAAGGTAGTTTTTCAAGCATTGCCTCCCTCCCTCTCTCCCCTTCTATTTTTCCCCAGTGTTTATTCTTCCCATCTTTATGGCCACGTGCGCCGAGTGTTTAGCTCCTGCTTAGAAGTGAGAACATGTGGTGTTTGGTTTTATATTCCTGCATTTATTTGCTGAGGATAATGGCCTCCAGCTGCATCCATGTTGCTGCAAATGACATGATTTTATTCTTTTTATAGCTTCATAGAATTCCATGGTTCATATCTAATGCTTTTCCTTTATCTAATCCACCCTTGATGGGCATCTAAGTTGATTCCGTGTCTTTGCTATTATGAATAGTGCTGAGATGAACATACAAGTGTATGTGTCTTTTTGGTAAAATGATTTATTTTCCTTTGAGTATATACTCAGTAATGGAATAGCTGGTTCGAATGGTAGTTCTGTTTTAAGTTCTTTGAGAAATCTCCAAACTGCTTTCCACAGTGACTGAACTAATTTACATTCCCACTAACAATATGAAGTATTTCCTTTTCCTTGCAGCCTCACCTGCCTGTGTTGTATTTTGCCTTTTTAATAACAACCATTCTAACTGGTGTGAGGTGGTATCTCATTGCCATTTTGATTTGCATTTCTCTGAGGATTAGTGATGTTGAGCATTTTTTCCTATGTTTGCTGGCCTCTTAAGGTCTTCTTTTGAAAAGGGCTTGTTCTTGTTCTTTGCCCATCTCTTAATGAAGCTATTTGTTTTTTGTTTTGTTGTTGTTTGTTTGTTTTTGTTGAATCATTTCCATTAATGATAGATTCTGGATACTAAACCTTTGTCAATGGTTAGTTTTCAAATATTTTTTTCTATTCCCTGTGTGTCTATTTACTCTGTTGATAGTTTCTTTTTCTGTAAAAAAGTTCTTTAGTTTAAGTAGGTCTCACTTGTCAATTATTGGTTTTGTTGCAATTGCTTTTGAAGACTTAGTTCAAGTTTAGATTGAAGTTATTTTGCATATTACATGGCTTCTCTAAAATTGACACCTGGCCTTCCATTTAGATGTAAGGAAGATCTTGCAGAGTGCCTGACACTAAGGGATGGAGTGAGAAATCTACTCTAAGTTTTCAAAGAATTAAAATATAATGAATGAAGTAATAGGAATACAATTCCCTGTAAAGTGATGTCAGACTCAGACTGGGTCTTATTATTTTGTTCCCAAAGGTTATAAAGAGGAATTTTCTCTGAATTGGAATGAAGATGTTTACAGAATGAAGGAAATATATTTTCATATACTTGCTATATATTTGGCAGATTCTCACAGATAGTCCTGATTTTAAATATTTTATGTGATAGCTACTTCCTGAAGGGGCCAGAAATTAGAAGAGTCATTGTCCCAATTCTGCTGAAAATATTCTCACAGTGTTCAAAATATAGGATGTTTTGTCTTATAAGTGGTCAAGATTATATCCTTGGTGACTCACATCCTGATTTATCTCTTCTCTAAACTTATTTTTGAGAGTAGGTAGAGATATTGGCAGTGGTGTTGGTGGTAATTAAGGCAATGACACTGCAGGAAGAACAAGGAGGATATCCAAGATATGTGTGTATGTGCGTGTGTGTGTGTGTGTGTGTGTGTAATGGAATATTAGAAATAGAAATTGGAAAATATTTTGGATAAGCCACACAATTATAAAACAGTTATATAAAGCTGTTAATTAGAGTTGTATAGTTATTTATTTATAATGTTTCAAATAAATGAGTGGTTGAGTTTTCTATATTTATATGTTAATTTATATATAGAATAATCTTACATATTTTGTGAATTATAAAATAGCAATACCAGCTCTGTGTCAAGAAAATAAAAGGCATGTTTAATTCCTGTTAAAGTATTAAAGTATATTGTTAGCTCTGTAAATATTTTCTTCCTTTAAAATTTGATAATAAAATTTATAACAAGAATAAGTTTAATGGGTCTATAAAATGTATTACTCTGGCTAGGTGCAGTGGCTCACACCTGTAATCCCAGCACTTTGGGAGGCTGAGGCAGGTAGATCACCTGAGGTCAGCAGTTCGAGACCAGCCTGAAGAAACACTGTCTCTACTAAAAATACAAAATTAGCCAGGTGTGGTGGTGCATGCCGATAATCCCAGCTACTTGGGAGGCTGAGGCAGGAGAATCGCTTGCACCCGAGAGGTGAAGGTTGCAGTGAGGGAGGTCAGGCCATTGCACTCCAGCCTGGGCAACAAGAGTGAAGCTCCATCTCAAAAAGAAAAATAAATAAAATGTATTACTCTTATTTAAGATTTCTAATATTTGCATAGGTATTGAGAAAAGATCCTTCAAATCTACTAGTCTATAGAAATAATTTAAATAATTTAAAGCTAGATTGTAACTTTGCTTAATTACTCAGAAAATAACCTTTGTATGTGTTATGCCTATGTGGTTGTGTGTAGGTGTGTGTCAGAGTGAATCTGATATTTGAAATCAAGGGTTATTCCTATTCAACATTTCAAATCAGTTACTGAGGCCAGGCACAGTGGCTCACGCCTGTAATCCTGGCACTTTGGGAGGCCAAGACCGGCAGATCATGAGGTCAAGAGATGGAGACTATCCTGGTCAACATGGTCAAACCCTGTCTCTACTAAAGTACAAAAAATTAGCCGGGCATGGTGGCGCACACCTGTAGTTCCAGCTACTCAGGAGGCTGAGGCAGGGAATGGCTTGAACCTGTGAGGCAGAGATTGCAGTGAGCCAAGATCCTGCCACTACACTCCAGCCTGTTGACAGAGCAAGACTCTGTCAAAAAAAAAAAAAAAAAGTTACTGAGTGTCTAAAATGTACTTTAGCACATAAGTAGAGGATATAATTTTGAAACAGAAAGACATAATCCCTGAACCTTGAGAATTAAAATTTAACTGGGTAAAAACATGGCTTAAAATCAAAGAACTGAGGTAAGGACCTGCATGTAAAAACATTAAATGGGTATCTGACTTACTAGTCTAAATTTTAGAAATGAAGTCAAAAGTTATGTAATATAACTTTAAAATATTTCTCCCTTCATTCTTATTATGTTGCTTTTTGTTTTTCCTTAAATATAAGAAAATATTTGAAAATTGTTTGCAGGTGCTTGTTTATATAGAGAAAATACACAATAAATCAGTTTGACTTTACATTGACTTTCAATTATTTTAATGAAAGCAATTATTTCAATTGATTTTTGAGCAAACGTGAAATGATCATGAAACCTAACAATGGCCCTAATCCATTACTGAATGTTTTATTTGGCATTAGTATATAATAAGGGGAATACAGAAGCCACTGACTCATTACATTTAATTTATATGTCTTTACAACTCTGTGTTTTATTTGCTTATCCAGTCTCTGTTATGAATGGACTTCTAATGGAAATAACGTGAATTAGTACAGAGACTGAGATTGAATTAGCATCACAGAATCTTCAACTGATGAGATTTTTAAGGAAATAAGAGTATGTGATGCAAGCAGCTTAAATAATATCACTGGCAGCTTCCACAGTGAAATTTCCAAAATAGGCTCAATTTATTTTCACAAACCTTAATGTCATCAAGATAAAACAGCCAATGCTTGGTGATGGTTGAGGGGCAGTTGAAAGATCAGAGTAAATATATAAGAATAGCTGTTCGTCTTTTCACTGAAGTATGGTCTATATTATTTCCCGTAGAATGGCAAATTATGTATTGTTAACTCAATAGGATCAAAAACCAATAGTTCTATTGAAAATCTTTATCCCCTCCTTTGGGTTAACATTAAGTCTACATTTCCCAGTCTACCTTTCGATGAGATAAGGCCATATATGTGAGTTCTTACTATTGAATCTTTGTGCTAGTAATACGAAAGTTTCCCTGTTTGAACTATAAAAAAATGTGACACAATCTCCTTCATACTTTTTCTGTGCCACATAGTTACAAACGGAGATGAGGCCAAGGAATTGATACAACCAGATGTGGAAGGAACCTAGATCCTAGAATTACTTCAGGGAGGAAGTCCATTCTACTGAATAAGACACATAAAAGATTGTGACATGAGCAAATGTATAATAACTTTATTTTGCTAAACCACTCAAATTTTAGAAGCTATTTATCATCAACACAATGTTACTAAACTCTACTCTCCATCCAGAAAAAAAATCAATTTTTGAAAGTTAATATTTAGTATTATTTTCATTACTTTTTGAGACTAGGAATACACAATAACACAAGATCAATAATTTTTTTAAAAATCTGTAAGTAAAGAGAAACTATTTTTATATCTTTAAACTTAGTTTTGTATCTTTGCAATGTTCACAGTCTTATAAATTAAAGAATGAATACAGGTTGCTCTGATGAATTCAGAGTGATGCTTTTTTTCCTTATGTTTTCTTTTTTATTGTACTTCAGGTTCTGGGGTACATGTGCAGATCATGCACGATTGTTGCATAGGTACATACATAGCAAGGTGGTTTGCTGCCTTCATCCCCCCCATCACCTATACCTGGTATTTCTCCCCACGTTATCCCTCCCCCACCCTCCTCACCCCCTGCTGTCTCTCCCCTAGACACCCCCAACTGACCGCAGTGTGTGATTCGCCCCTCCCTGTGTCCACCTGTTCTCATTGTTCAACATCCAACTATGAGTGAGAACATGCAGTGTTTGGTTTTCTGTTCTTGTGTCAGTTTGCTGAGAATGTTGGTTTCCAGATTCATCCATGTCCCTACAAAGGACACTAATTCATTGTTTTTTATGGCTACATAGTATTCCATGGTGTATATGTGCCACATTTTCTTTGTCCAATCTATTGTTGATGGACATTTGGGTTGTTTTCAAGTCTTTGCTATTGTGAACAGTGCTGCAATGAACATACATGTGTATGTGTCTTTATAATAGAATGATTTATAATCCTTTGGATGTATACCTAGTAATGGGATTGCTGGGTCAATTGGAATTTCTGTTTCTAGGTCCTTGAGGAATCGCCACACTGTCTTCCAGAATGGTTGAACTAATGTATACTCCCAACAACAGTGTAAAACTGTTCCTATTTCTCCACATCCTCTCCAGCATCTATTGTCTCCAGATTGTTTAATGATCATCATTCTAACTGGCATGAGACAGTATCTCAGTGTGGTTTTGATTTGCATTTCTCTAATGACCAGTGATGGTGAGCATCTTTTCATATGTTTGTTGGCCTCATATATATGTCTTATTTTGAAAAGTGTCTGTTCATAGCCTTTGCCCACTTTTGAATGGGTTGATTTGTTTGTTTCTTGTAAATATGTTTTAGTTCTTTGTAGATTCTGGATATTAGCCCTTTGTCAGATGGATAGATTGCAAAAATGTTTTCTCATTCTGTTGGTTGCTGGTTCACTCTAATGATTGTTTCTTTCGCTGAACAGAAGCTCTGGAGTATAATTAGATCCCATTTGTCTATCTTGGCTTTTGTTGCCATTGCTTTTGGTGTTTTAGTCACGAAGTCCCTGCCTATGCCTATGTCCTGAATGGTTTTGCCTAGATTTTCTTCTAGGGTTTTTATGGTGTTAGGTCTTATGTTTAAGTCTTTAATCCATCTAGAGTTAATTTTAGTGTAAGGTGTCAGGAAGGGGTTCAGTTTCTGCTTTCTGCACATTGCTAGTCAGTTTTCCCAATGCCATTTATTAAACAGGGAATCCTTTCCCCATTGCTTGTTTTTGTCAGGTTTGTCAAAGATCAGATGATTGTAGATGTGTGGTATTTCTTCTGAGGCCTCTGTTCTGTTCCATTGTTCTATGTCTCTGTTTTGGTACCAGTACCATGCTGTTTTGATTACTGTGGCCTTGTAGTATATTTTGAAGTCAGGCAGTGTGATGTCTCCAGCTTTGTTCTTTTTGCTTAGGATTGTTTTGGCTATGCAGGCTTGCTACAAAGAGAATAAAATACCTAGGAATACAACTAACAAAGGATATAAAGGACCTCTTCAAGGAGAACTACAAACCACCGCTCAAGGAAATAAGAGAGGACACAAACAG
>CAUYLG010068687.1:0-68568 GCA_963573385.1 Cacajao melanocephalus | reverse complement strand
TGGAATCTCAGACCTTGTGAAGGTGACTCTGACTCCCAAGGAAAAGGCCCGTTTGAAGACGAGTACAGATATGCTTAAGGGATCCAAAAAGAGCTGCAATTTTAAAGTCTTCTGATGTCGTACCATTTCACTGTCTAGCCTACAGCAGGATTTTAGTTGTGCACATTGTCCTTTTTATCTGATCTGTGATTAACGCAGTAATATTTTAAGATGGACTGGGAAAAACATCAATTCCAGGAAGTTAGAAATAGGAATGGTTTGTAAAGTCCTACAGCTATATCCTGATACTGGATGGTCGTAGTCTTGTGTAGTCCCAAACTGGTTAGTGTGAAATAGTTCTGCCACCTCTGAGGCACCACTGCCAATGCTGCGCATGCTGCAGTTGCCCGTTGAGCCAGACAGATGTTCATTTGTTGTATAACTTCCTGGCTCCTTCACTGGACATGCCTAGTCCAACATTTTTTCCCAGTCAGTCACATCCTGGCATTCAGTGTATAGATCCAATATCGCATGTCTTGTTCCAAAGGATTTTGTGAACTGTATATATAAGTAGTGTACATTACCATACGATGTAAAAAGATCTACATATAAACAATGCAACCAACTATCCAAGTGTTACACCAACTAAAACCCCAATAAACCTTGAACAGTGGGAAAAAAAATACAACAAAATGTAGCTGGGCGTGGTGGCACACACCTGAAATCCCAGCTGTTGGAGAGGCTGAGGCAGGAGAATCACTTGAACCCGGGAAGCAGAGATTGCGGTGAGCCGAGATTTTGTGACTGCACTCCAGCCTGGCCACAGAGCGAGACTCTGTCTCAAAAAAATAAATAAATAAAATAAAATTAGCCGGGCATGATGGTGGGTGCCTGTAATCCAAGCTACTTGGGAGGCTGAGGCGGGAGAATCACTTGAATCCCGGAGGTGGGGATTACAGTGAGCTGAGATCACACCATTTCACTCCAGAAGGGATGGCAGAGTGAGACTCTGTCTCAAAAATAAATAAAAAATAAAAATAAAAAACATAGTTTTGTCATTAAGCATATAAGGGTCAAAGGACTATCAAGTTGAAGTCAGATATTTGCCAGTTCGGCTGGAGCTCTGACATGCTTGAGATCTTGAATGAACTCTAGCAGTATTCTCTTACCAGATTCAAATCAGAAGAATGAAGATGGGAAGGAGGAAAAGAAGTCAGGAAGGGAGAAAGGAAAGAAAAGAAACCTTCGCCAAGTAGCAAGACACGATGCTAGGTGCTTTCGTAAATATGAGTTCTAAATTACATGCCTGTTAAGTCAGAAATAGTCTCTCTGACATTCATCACAGTGAGCAGGGCCAGAACTTTTTAAGCCCTAAAGCTTTGAACATGAACTAATTCATCCTCTAAATCCAGGTCTCTCTTAAACAAATGATGTTAATATTCGAGAGGGTTATGAGATCAAGATCTCTGTGTGCAGTCAAATTCTTCGTCCTGCCTCAATTCCAGAATAAATATCCAGGTATCTCGCCTTTAAATCCTCTTGAGGGAAATGTTTTTCCTCCAGTGTTCTCTCCTGGTGTGTGAAACTAGACAATGAAACAGATACCAAATGCCGATAGAATGACTACTGAGTGACTTCTAGAGCAGCAAGCCCTTGGAACCTCAGTCGCCATGTGGTTTTTTTTTTTGGCTCTGTGTCCCCACCCGAATGTCAAATTATAATCCTCAGCATTGGAGGAGGGGCTTAGCGGGAGGCGACTGGATCATGAGGGCGGGTTTCCCCTTGCTATTTTGTGATAGTGAGTGAGTTCTCATGAGATCTGGTTTTGTTTTGTTTTGTTTTGTTTTGTTTTGTTTTGTTTTGTTTTGTTTTTGAGACGTAGTTTCATTCTTGTTTCCCAGGCTGGAATGCAATGGTGCAGTCTCAGCTCACTGAAACCTCCACCTTCTGGGTTCAAGCGATTCTCCCTGACTCAGCCTCCAGAGTAGCTGGGATTACGGGAACGCGCCAACCACGCCCAGCTAATTTTGCATTTTTACTAGAGATGGGGTTTCACCATGTTGGCCAGGCTGGTCTTGAGCTCCTGACCTCAGGTGATCCGCCAGCCTCAGCCTCCCAATGTGCTGGGATTACAGGTGTGAGCCACCGCACCCTGCCCAAGATCTGGTTGTTTAAAAGTGTGTAGCAAGCCAGGTGCAGTGGCTCGTGCCTATGATTCCCACATTTTGGGAGGCCAAGGCCGATAGATAACTTGAGGTCAGGAGTTTGAGGCCAGCCTTGGCAACATGGTGAAACCCTGTCTCTACTACAAATACAAACATTGGCTGGGCACGGTGGCTCACCTGTAATCCCAGCACGTTGGGAGGCCGAGGCTGGTGAATCACAAGGTCAGGAGTTTGAGACCAGCCTGGCCAACATGGTGAAACCCCGCCTCTACTAAAAATACAAAAATTAGCTGGGCATGGTGGCAGGGTACCTATAATTTCAGCTACTCGGGAGGCTGAGGTGGGAGAACTGCCTGAACCCGGGAGGCAGAGGTTGCAGTAAGCCAAGATTGTGCCACTGCACTCTAGCCTGGGTGACAGAACAAGACTCTGTCTCGAAAACAAAATACAAAAATCAGCTGGGTGTGGTGGTGAGCACCTGTAATCCCAGCTACTCAGGAGGCTGAGGCAGGAGAATCACTTGAACCCAGGAGGTGGAGGTTGCAGTGAGCCAAGATCATGCCACTGCACTCCAGCCTGGGTGACAGTGAGACTCTGTCTCAAAAACAAATCAAAAAAAGTGTGTAGCACTTCCCCTTTTGCGTGCTCTCTCTCTCTCTCTCTCCTGCTCCACCATGTGAAGATATATCTGCTTCTGCTTTGCCTTCTGCCATGATTGTAAGTTTCCTGAGACCTCCCCAGCCACGCTTCCTGTACAGCCTGTGAATCAATTAAGCCTCTTTTCTTCATAAATTACCCAGTCTCAAGTAGTTCCTTACAGCAGTGCAAGAATGGACTAATACACCATGTTATTTATATACTCTGAATTTGTATCAAGAGAGAATTATTCGTTAAAAGAGCTAGAAATGTTTGCCCTTTCAGAAGGCGGAAATGACTGACCTCTTCATAGGTTTGAAAGACTGGATGATTTGGATGCTGGAGATTAGCTTTACTCCTTGTACCTCCAGAGGCCAAGGCAAGGACATGGAGGTGTCAGGGGGACCATGTATTAATTTATTAATTAGGACTCTTCCGCAGTGAAATGGGCTGCCTAGTGAGATGTACCCCTTCATGAAGAGTGTTCATGCAGAAGCTGGAAATGCACTGTCCAGGATGCCATACCTGGGATTTCTGTCTGGATTGGAAGGATCAAATAGACCAATGGTTCCCAACTACCTTTCCAGGTATGACAGCATTTCTACTGATCAATGACAAAACAATAAAAATGTAAAGAACAAGATCATGAATTTTCCCTAGAATTCACTTGACTGAATTAAAAGGATTACTCTTAATTCTAAGATTACTCAAAATTAACCTTTCCTACTTTTTCATTGTTAGAGTATCCTCTCTTCTAGGAAATGATGGTGGCAGGAGATGATGAGAGTTATTGCTTTGGTAATAAACTGACTTGGCAAAAGAAGCAATAGCATCAATATGCTGACTACACCAATTTTGCCGTATGTCAGTGGTTCATCAAATTTAAACTGGGGAACTACTAGACTAGATGATCAGAGTTGATCCAGTTGTTGAAGCCAAAAATGCGAGGGTCGTCCTTGAGCCCTCTCCTTCTCTCAACCCAACACCCAGCCATCAGCGTGTCATGTTGATTCCATGCCCACAGCATGTCCCCAGAGTGATCATTCTCTCCTGCATGATGACCCTAGCCCCCATCGTCTCTGTCACCAGGACCACTGCAACAGGGTCCTGACCCCACTCCCTGGTTCCACTCTTTGCCCTTCACTGTAATTCATTCTCTGTTCAGCAACTAGACCAATTTAAAATGCCAATTAGGTCATGATCTTCTCCTTGAAGCCCTCAAATGGCTTCACATTCCACCTAGAACAAAATCCAAATTCTTTACTTTGGCCAGGCGTGGTGGCTCATGCCTGTAATTCCAGCACTTTGGGAGGCCAAAGCGGGCAGATCACTTGAGGTCAGGAGTTCCAGATCAGCCTGGCCAACATGATGAACCTCTGTCTCTACTAAAAACACAAAAATTAGCTGGGCGTGGTGGCGCATGCCTGTAGTCCCAGCTACTTGGGAGGCTGAGGCAGAAGAATGGGAGGCAGAGGCTGCAGTGAGCCAAGATCACACCACTGCACTCCAGCCTGGGTGACAGAGCAAGACTGTCTAAAATACACCACAAAAAACAAATTCCTTACCATGACAGGAGCCCTATGAGACCTTGGCCCTGCCTCCCACTCCAGCCTCAGTTTATTCTTTCAATCCCCTTGGCCTTTCAGTCCTTCAAACACAGCAACCCGGACTCTGTGTTAGGACTTGGAATCGCCGTTCCTTCTGATTTGAATGCTCTTCCCCCAGGTCTTCCCAGGGTTGATTGCTCCTCCTGACCATTCTGTCCTCAAATATCGCTTCCTTAGAGAAGTCTTACAAGACCACGTGACCTTAAGCAGCCTTCCCTTCCCTCCCCTTCCCCCTCCCCCTTTCTTTCTTTCTTTCTCTTTCTTTTTCTTTCTTTCTTTCTTTTTTGCTTTCTTTCATTCTTTTATTTCTTTCTCTCTCTTTTTTTTTTTTTTTTTTTTAGCAACAGGTCTTACTATGTTGCCCAGGCTAGAGCGCAGTGGCTAGTCGCAGGTGCAATTCCACTACTGATCGGCATAGGAGTTTTATCCTGCTCTGTCTCCCACTTGGGCTGGTTCACCCTTCCTAGGCAACTAGGTAGTCTCTGCTTGCAGGAGTTACCATATTGATGCTGAACTTAGTGTGGACATCCAATGGGCATAGCCCACTACAGCCCAGAATTCCTAGGCTCAAGCAGCCCTCCCCACACAGCCTGCCATGTAAATGGGACCATGCCAATACCCCAAGTCCCTCTTTATCAATGAGATATGGTTTTGTTCTTGTTTGATTTCTTGTGACACATATTTGTTCGCACATTTCTTGCCTATCTTCCCCCAAGAAGGAAAGCTCCCTGAGGGCAGGAGCCACATCTGCTTGCCCATTTCTGTCTTCTCAGCTAAAGGAACAGTACCTGGCAGTTGAATGAATGAATAAAAGGTACTCTCCAACTCTAGCTTTCCAGGACCCATTTTCTCTTCCAAAATATCTTTCTATGAGCAAATGCACTTAAATAAAGCATTACTATATTTATTAAAGAAAAGAAAGCAGACTGGGAGTGGGGGCTCACACCTGTAATCCCAGCAATTTGGGAGGGCAAGGCAGGTGGATCACTTGAGGTCAGGAGTTTGAGACTAGCCTGACCAACATACCAAAACCCTGTCTCTACAAAAAATAAAAAAAATAGCTGAGTGTGGTGGCGGTGGCACATGCCTGAGGAATTACTGTAATCCTAGCTATTCGGGAGGCTGAGGCAGGAGACTCGCTTGAACCTAGGAGGTGGAGGTTGCAGTGAGTCAAGAGCATGCCATTGTACTCCAGCCTGGGCAACAGAGTGAGACTCTGTCTTAAAAAAAAAGAAAAAGAAAAGGAAGCAATATAATCTCTATCTCTGATCCAAATCAAAATATAATTTGTGGTAATGTTGCTGTTTTGTTTTATGGTGAGATGGGGGGTGTGATACGTTTTTCCTCTAAACGAATAGAAGCAATGCTCAAATAGAAGAAAAATAGGAGAGTTTCTCAAAAATGACAATGTCCCCAAATATACTCAGAGATGGACTAAGAAATGATGTAAGAATTATAATGCCTATCACAATAACTAGCCCTTAGATTATTCCATTCTAGGCACTGTTCTGAGCACTGTCTGCTAATTTGTTTAATACTCACCACAACCCTGTTATTATTCTCATTTTACAAGGAAGAAGAACTGATCGATTTACCTTCAAGTTATCTACAGAAAAAAAAAATGACCAAGACACTGCCATTGTTTCTTGCACTTAATGACTTTCATTAGTTGGATCAATGCTCATTCCAATTCTTTTTCTTTCCAGCTTCTTTCAGCATGGTTGCAAAAGTGGAGAGAGGGGAAATCTTCCTTCCTTTCTCATTCAAATATTAATTTCAGTAATACGTATAATCTGTTATGTCCCATAATTTTCCATAATAATGTTGATTTGTAACTTTTGTGAGACAAGTTATGCAATAAGCATAGCCAAAAACGATGCATAAAACAAAGTGTAATCACTACAGGAAAACGGGAAAGTCACTCCCCTTCCGTGTTCCATTATTACAGCAATCTGTTAAAAAGCAGCCTCTTCAATGTGCAAAGGGTCAGGATTTTGCTGAGAAAGAACTACACAGCTGCTCCCAATCTGGCTCCAAGCAAGGACCACCTGAGAGCTGATTCTGCTGAGCAAGGCCACGGCTTCCTTTAATTGACTCTCTTCTGCCCATTCGTTAATATGTCACTCTACAAGTCCCAGAAGGAAAGCACTCCATTTTTAAAGGTGCCTCTACACTCAGAAGGATAGCCCCTTAGTCTGGTCTGAATAACACCTTTTATGTGGCAGTGCACCGCAATATGGCATGCTAGCACCTCTTCATCTGGAGCTCCATGGCATATGGCTACATGCAAAAGAAAAAAAAAGATATTCCCAGATTAATTGGCTCATCGAATAGGAGTGACACATGCAGCCAGGTGAGAAGGGGGCAGGGATCAGCATTCGGGAGGTGTGAAAGAGGCATTCTTCTTTCTCTAACAGTGAGAGACCCTCATCAAAAAAAAAAAAAAAAAAAAGAGAGAGAGAGAAGTTCCAGGCTTGGACAATTTCACAAAGGCGACAGTGATTAAGTAGAGGATGCTGGCGTGTCCTGTTGTCCTAAGAACAGGAGGAGCTGAGGCCACAGCTTGGCCTCTGAGCTCATGCTGAATCTGAGAGTTTAAGAACCAGCTTTCAGATCAATTTCTAAATGGCCAAATTTAATGTATTGCCATTTAGAGCCAAGAAACAAATTCCTTTTATAGAACGCATTTGTCTTCCAGGGAGACGCCGTACATGTCGGCTTCAAATTACTGCCTGGCTTTTGCTTCCCAAGAATTCAACATGCCATTTTAAGCTTATCTCTGCCTTTTTAAAGACAAATTTTAAATTTATTTTAAAAAATAAATGGTTAGTGCTGATGGTTGCACAACAGTATAAATGTACTTGGCACCACTGAACTATATACACTTAAAAATGGCTGGAAATGGGACGGGCACAGTAACTCGTGTCTGTTTAATCCCTGCTACTCGGGAGCCTGAGGCAGGAAAATTGCTTGAATTCAAGAGACGGATGTTGTGGTGAGCTGAGATCGCCCCATTGCACTCCAGCCTGGGTGACAGAGTGAGACTCCATCTCAAAAAAAAGAAAAAGAAAAGGCTAGAAATGGTAAATTTTCACTTACGTATATTTTACCATAATTTCAAAATGTTTTACTTGGGCTAGGCATGATGGCTCACACCTGTAAATCTCAGCACTTTGGGAGGCCGAGGAGGGTGGATCACAAAGTCAGGAATTCGAGACCAGCCTGACCAACAAGGTGAAACCCCATCTCTACTAAAAACACACAAAAAAATTAGCTGGGTGTGGTGGTGTACACCTGTAATCCCAGCTAGTTGGGAAGCTGAGGCAGGAGAATCGCTTGAACCTGGGAGGCAAAGGTTGCAGTGAGCCAAGATCATGCCACTGCACTCCAGCCTGGGAACAGAGCAAGACTCCGTACCAAAAAAATAAATGTTTTACTTGGGGAAAAAAAGTAAATGTAGGCATATTTCAAAGTTTCCACTTTAACAATAAAGTGCAGAGGACTTATGCTAACACCAGTAATTTTACATAAATATGTATATTTAAATATTAACAAAACAGCAAACAAGGAAGGGACAGTGAGTAAAACAAATCTGAAATAGTTTGTTTTCTGGCTTAATGTTCCCATGGGAACCCACAATGTTCACTAAGAGAGTCAAAATGGAGGTGTTTCTTAATGAAGGTTGGATTCAAAATGTTGAATATAACAAAAGGTTAATTGGGGAATAGTAATAAATCACAAATCAAGTCTCTTGAATTTTTGATTATTTTAATTGTCTAAAATAATAGAAATATTGTGTTTCAATTAAATTCCAAATCATTTTTAAAATCCCTTAAAAGTTGTCAGATTTGTTTGGAAACATCAATAGAACAGAAAAGAGTAAAACATAAACTCAGACTTATATAGACACTTAGTATATGGTAAAGGTATATTGACAAGGAATGTGGGGGGAAAAAAGAAGAAAATTTAAGTTTATGGTAAAGGTGGACTCTCAAATAAGCAAAGAAAAGATAGGTTAACCAATAAATAATATTGTGACAATTGAGTAGCCATCTGAAAAATAAAAATTAAAAATGAGAGATCCCTACCTTATCCTACATAAATTCTAAATGAATCAAAGATTTAAGTGTAAAAAAGAAGAAGAAACCATAAAAGTATGAGAAGGAAACATATTCAGTTTCAACACTAGAGGAAAGAATTAAAAAAGAAAAGAAAACATGGCCGGGTGCAGTGGCTTGCACCCGTAATTTCAGCACTTTGGGAGGCCAAGAAGGGAGGATCACTTGAGGTCAGGAGTTTGAGACCAGCCTGGCCAACATGGTGAACCTCCCTCTCTACCAAAAACACAAAAATTAGCGGGGCATGGTGGTGTGTGCCTAAAATTCCAGCTGCTTGGGAAATTAAGGCAGGAGAATCACTTGAACCCGGGAGGCAGAGGTTGTAGTAAACCAAGATTGCACCACTGCACTCTAGCCTGGGCAACAGAGGGAGACTCCATCTCAAAAAAATAAATAAATAAATAGGCAGGGCACAGTGGCGCACTCCTGTAATGCCAGCGCTTTGGGAGGCTGAAGCGGGCAGATCACCTGAGATCAGGAGTTCGAGACCTGCCTGACCAACATGGAGAAACCCCGTCTCTACTGAAAATACAAAATAAGCTAGGCATTGTGGCACATACCTGTAATCGCAGCTACTCAGGAGGCTGAGGCAGGAGAATCACTTGAGCCCAGCAGGCAGTAAGCCAAGATCACACCATACATACATACATACATATGTATACACACACACGTACATATGTATGTATGTATGAAGTGCCCAGGCACTGCAGCCTGGGCAACAAAAGTGAAATTGTCTTAAAAAAAAGAAGAAAGAAAGAAAGAAAAAAAGGCCAGGAGTGTTGGCTCACGCCTGTAATAGGTCAGGAGTTCGAGACCAACCTGATCACATGGAAAAACCCTGTCTCTACTAATAATACAAAAACTAGCCGGGTGTGGTGGCAGGCACCTGTAATCCCAGCTCCGCAGGAGGCTAAGACACAAGAATCGCTTGAACCCAGGAGGTGAAGGTTGTGGTGAGCTGAGATTTCACCACTGCACTCCAGCCTGGGCAACAAGAGCAAAACTCTGTCTCAAAAAAAAAAAAAAAGTTATAGTAAGCTAAGGTTAATTTATTATTGAAGAAAGAAGAGTATTTGCCTATGGCCGTACCACCTCGACCGTAGCCAATCTCTTCTAATCTCGGAAACTAAGCCAGGTCAGGCCTGGTTAGTACCTGGATAGGAGACTCCTGGGACTACTGAGTGCTGGAGGCTTTAAAAGAAAGAAGAGTGTTGCTTTATAAATTAAATTGTATATTATTAATAATAATACTAATAATAATTTATTATTAAATGATTTATTATAATAAATAAAGTCACTCAACTCACCCAGAACAGCTTCCAGTCCTGCAAGCTCCATTCATAGTTAGGTGCCCCCTACACAGGTGTAACATTTTTTATCTTTTATACTGTATTTTTACTATACTTTTTCTAGTTTGGATACACAAATCCCATTGCATCACAGTTGCCTACAGTATTCAGCACAGTAACATGCTGTACGGGCGTGTAACTACCACAGAGCACAGGTGTGTGGTAGGCTATACCATCTAAGTTTGTATAAGTACATTCTGTGATGTCCACACAATGACAAAATTGTCTAATAACTCATTTCTTAGAACATATCCTTATCATTAAGCAACACATAACTGTATATACACACACATACATATGCATGTATGTATGAATAAATGTATAATTTAAGGAGGCAATTAACCATAACAGGCAATTGACAGTAACAGTTAAGGCCATGGGCCCTGGGCTCCTGAGTTTGGAATCCCCACTTCGTCACTGTGTGATCTTGAGGAATTTACTTAACCTCTCTAAGCCTTAGTTATAAGCTCAATTTGGCTGGGCGCGGTGGCTCATGCCTGTAATCCCAGCACTTTGGGAGGCCAAGGCGGGTAGATGACGAGGTCAAGAGATTGAGACCATCCTCGCCAACATGGTGAAACCCAGTCTCTACTAAAAATACAAAAAATTAGCCTGATGTGGTGGCACATGCCTGTAATCCGAGCTATTTGGGAGGCTGAGACCGGAGAATCGCTTGAACCCAGGAGGCAGAGCTTGCAGTGAGCCGAGAATGTGCCATTGCACTCCAGCCTGGGCAACAAGAGGGAAACTCTGTCTCAAAAAAAAAAAGATCAATTTAAGAAATATTACTCTTCAGTTTATTTACTTTGTTTATCAAATATTTAGTAAGACTCAATTATCTATCAGTGCCTGGAGAATAAGGTGAACCAGGTCCCACCTCCACGGGACCTAACGTGCTAACAGAATTTGTGCTCTCAAGGTACAGTCTAAGCAGCGTCTAGCTCATATCAAATAACCTTCAAATATCCGATACATATTTCCAATGAGACATGACTTTTGCAAGTGTTTTACTGGATCACTGTTGTCATGGCAATAGGAGAGGGTTAAGATTAATGTTACCTAGCCTATGGTAAAACTATGATTATGAAGAAGATGTTATTCATGCAATTGTTTAAATTAAATTTCTGTGAGATAAGCCTATGACCTGGATCCCGAATTTTTTTTTTTTTTTTTTTTGAGACAGTCTCACTCTGTCACCAGGCTGGAGTGCAGTGGCACAATCTCAGCTCACTGCAACCTCCACCTCCTGGGTTCACGAGATTCTCCTGCCTCAGCCTCCCGAGTAGCTGGGACTACAGGCAAGGACCACCACACCCCACTAATTTTTTATATATATATTTTTTTTATTTTTAGTAGAGACGGGGTTTCACCATGTTGACAAGGATGGTCTCCAGCTCCTGATCTTGTGATCCACATGCCTCGGCCTCCAAAAGTGCTAGAATTACAGGCATGAGCCACCTCTACTGACCTCTGAATTTTTTTTAATTTTTCTTTATTTAACTATGGGGGAAAAGTTTATAACAAAAGCATTTCCCTTGACTGATTAAGTACCCATACAGTGAAAATACATGGGCACTTAATCCTGGGGATCTTGCCAGCCTTGAGTCAGCACTGGACACAAAGTCTCACTATGTATTCTCTGTTTATAATGCACCTGCTACACTCAAAATAAAAAATACAAAAGTAAGGAACTGAGCTGAATGGATAGCCACCTCAGGAGATACTTAAGACAGTTTTTGTTTATTAATTTTTAATGAACTTACAATGTGACTTTCTTAAGAGTGGCTTGCTTTACTAAATCAGTAGTCAGCAGATATTTGAGTATTTGATAAACAATGCACTAAATGCTAAAATGTAGACTTAGAGGGGGGGCTAATGTGAAGATTCCAGAAACTGGTTCCTAGTCAATAGAGGTTTTAGCTGGGTGTGGTGGCTCACGCCTGTAATCCCAGCACTTCAGGAGGCTGAGGTGAGCAGATCACCTGAGGTCAAGAGTTCAAAACCAACCTGACCAACATGATAAAACTCCACCTCTACTAAAAGTACAAAATTAGCCAGGTGTGTGGCAGGCAACTGTAATCCCAGCTACTCGGGAGGCTGAGGCTTGAACCCAGGAGGCAGAGGTTGCAGAGAGCCAAGATCACACCATTGCCATCCAGCCTGGGCAACAAGAGCAAAACTCTGTCTCAAAAAAAGAAAAAGAGAGAGAGAAAGAGATTTTGCACTAGTTAAATCACAAACAATACAAATAGTAAAAAAAGAAAGAAAGAGAGAAAGAAAGGAAAGAAAGAAAGAAAAGAAAGAAAAAGAAAGGAAGGAAGGAAGGAAAGAAAAGAAAATCAAAGACCCTTCTATCTTTGTGAAAATTATGTAAAAATGACTTCCTCTTATTAGTAGAGCAGGCTGCCTCCCTCCCTCTTGCTGTGCAGAACTATGTCAGACTGTAGCCATGCAGGATCCTTTTCTAGCTAGCAACCAGTAAATAAAAAATTTTTTAAAAAAAACCTTTGTCATTGGCCAGATCTCTATTTGGAAACAGGCATAAATTCACTAGTCTTACTTTAGCTACTGGAATTGCATCTTAGAGGAGAGAGAAGGAAAAGAACACAGCTTTTTAGAGCACATTATGCATCTAACTAGTGTGAACTCCACAACAGACTAGTCATAGCAGATAAATGAAGACGAAGAAAAAGCAGTACTAAACGACACCGCACATTTACCTCTTTAATTCCCAGAAACATCTGCCGTTGTCCTAGCTCATGTAGCCCAAAGTGGGATGGGGGATAGACTTTAAAAAGCAACAACACTTTGGCTTGATATTTCGTTTAAAAACAATGATGTTAGCCAAGCGTGGTGGCTTACTCCTGTAATCACAGCACTTTAGGAGGCTGAGGTGGGAGGATCACTTGAGGCCAGGAGTTAGAGACCAGCTCCGGCGGCATAGTGAGACCCTGTCTCTACAAACAAAAACAAATTTTAATTTAAAAAGTAGCAGGGTGTGGTGGCTCATCCCTGGGGTCCCAGCTACTCAGAGGCTGAGGTGGGAGGACTGCTTGAGCCCAGGAGTTTTTGTTTCCTTTGTTTTGTTTTGTTTTGTTTTGTTTTTTTGAGACTGAGTCTTGCTCTGTTGCCAGGCTGGAGTACAGTGGTGAGATCTCGGCTCACCGCAGCCTCCGCCCCTTGGGTTCAAGCAATTCTCCTGCCTCAGCCTCCCAAGTAGCTGGGACTACAGGCGAGCACCACCACGCCCAGCTAATTTTTTTATTTTTAGTAGAGACAGGCTTTCACCATGTGGGCAAGGATGGTCTCGATCTCTTGACCCCAAGATCCACCCACCTTGGCCTCCCAAAGTGCTGGGATTAAAAGTGTGAGTTACTGCGCCCAGTAGAGCCCAGGAGTTTGAGACTGCAGTGAGCTATGATCTCACCACTACACTGTATCCTGGGTGATGAAGACAGACCCATCTCTAAAAAAAATAAAATAAAATATTTTTAAAAATGAGAATAATGATGTGAGCTCATCCAGGAAAAGTTTGTAAAGAAAGCCCTTCAGTTGTCCTATGCTGACCAGGACAGAATGAGGGAACTAGCACCAATACTTCAAATTTCCTTCCCACGACTCCTTTTTAAGGCTTTCAAAGCAGCTTTACTCAGCTCATATTCATCCTCCTAAGAACCCTCTATTGGACTAGTAGGATTTATACAAGAAACTTGGCCATAGAGGGATTTAGTGACTTGTCCAAGGTCAAAGTGAGTTCTCAGCAAGTCCAGGAACCAAGTCCAAGTTTCCAGCCCTCCTGGCAGATCCCCCTTCACATACTGGAAAACATTCTTTCCCTCACCCATCCCTTGCCCTGTTCTATTCTCAGACTGTGTTGATGCCCACGCTGAAAATAGAATCTCCCTACCACTGCCAGAGCGCTTCTTGTCACTGCCCGGCAGTGGGAGAGTTACAAGAAGGTGTCAGTGGCCCATTCAGCTTATCTTCGGAATTGCCCCCAATTATGACTGCCAGATTTAGCAAAAACAATAATATGAGATACCCAGTTAAATCTGAAATTCAGATAAGCAAAGAAAATTTGTTTAGGATAAGTACAGCACATGCAATATTTGAGATATACTTACACAAAATATTTGTTACTTATCTAAAATTCAGATTTAACAGGATGGGCTGGGCAGGCTCATGCCTGTAATCCCAGCACTTTGGGAGGCCGAGTCAGGTGGATCACCTGATGTCAGGAGTTTGAGACCAGCCTGGCCAACAAGGTGAAATCCCGTCTCTATTAATAATACAAAAATTAGCCAGGTGTGGTAGTGCACACCCGTAATCCCAGCTACTCAGGAGGCTGAGGCAGAAGAATTGCTTGAACCCAGGAGACAGAGGTTGCAGTGAGCCAAGATGGTGCCACTGCACTCCAGCCTGGGCAACAGAGCGAGATTCGATCTCAAAAAAAAAAAAAAATTGAATGAATGTCCTGTATTGTATCTGGCAATCCTGCCTCCCCATCCTTCCCCACATCTACCCTGGCACCCACACACAGGAGTATCTCAAGGACAACACCCTCACCCAGCACACAAGGAGCAGCACACAGATGTCCTTCTTTCCAAAACCTAGGAAAGATCTTCTCAACTCATTGTGCAAAATGATTCTGCAGTCCATACCTCAGAGAATTAGGCTCCTAGGTATTTTATATGCTTTTTTTAATTGCAAAGGTATTTATGGATTTTTTTCAATTACGAAAGTAATATATATGTATTTCCAAAGACGGCCGCAACGTCTCCCATTCTACTTTTCTACAAAGTTACCAAGAGGTGGTGTCTGTGTCCTTTTCCCCATAAATATGGACAGGCTTTATGCATGGCTTGAATATGGATGGGTTTGTGACTTGAAGTATGGATTGGCTTGTGACTTCCAGAAGTTCAAGTTTTATTGAGCTGTCATAAGAGTCCGACTACACTGAGGCCAGCACGCTGGTGAGAAGCCAGGCTACATGGAAAAGCCACAGGTAGGGGCTGCAGGAGGCAGACCCGTCTTTTTTTTTTTTTTTTTTTGAGACAGAGTCTTGCTCTGTTGCCCAGGCTGGAGTGCAGTGGCACAATCTCTGCTCACTGCAACCTCTGCCTTGGGGGCTCAAGCAGTTCTTATGCCTCAGCCTCCCAAGTAGCTTGGACTACAGGCACATGCCACCATGCCCGACTAATTTGTTGTATTTTGTACTTTCGCCATGTTGCCCAGAGTGGTCTCAAACTCCTGAGCCTAAGCAATTCGCCAGTGCTGGGATTACAGGCATGAGCCATCACACTCAGACTAAAGCTTTATGATTCCGATGTCAGAGATTCTATTTTTTTTGAGACGAAGTTTCGCTCTTGTTGCCTTCCCTGACTGGAGTGCAAGGATGCAATCTCAGCTCACTGCAACTTTCACCTCCCAGGTTCAAGCAATTCTCTTGCCTCAGCCTCCCAAGTAGCAGGGATTACAGGCATGCACCACCACACCCAGGTAATTTTGTATTTTTTTAGCAGAGATGATAGGTTTTCACCATGTTGGTCATCCTGGTCTCGAGCTCCCGACCTCAAGTGATCCACCTGCCTCAGCCTCCCAAAGTGCTGGAATTACAGGCAGGAGCCGATGCACCTGGCATCAGACCAGTCTTTAATGTCCTCCTAGCCCAGGTGTCAGGCAGGTGAGCAAATTAGCCTTCTGATGATTCCAGCCTCCAGCTGTTGAGTCACTTCCCCACTAAGGTCTAAGACAGGACGAAGCAGAAACAAGACATCCCTACTCTGACCTTCCAAATTCTTGATCCCAAAACTTGTCGACATAATAAAATGATTGTTGCTTTATGTCATTAAGTTTGCAATGGTTTATAATGCAGCAATAATAACTAGAATATAAAACATGCTCATTTCAGAAACATCAAAAAAGAAAGGAATCACCTGTAATTCTAGATGCAAAGGCAAAAGTTTTAACATTTTGAGCCATGTACTTCCAATATTTTTCTATGGCCATATGCACACATTTTTCTACTTAAGCAAGTACAGTATCATAGCACAGGTACCCTTCTATGCACTGATTTTTGACCTTGACGTTATTTGAAAAACCAGCTGGGCACAGTGGCTCATACCTGTAATCCCAGCACTTTGGGAGGCCAAGGAGGATGGATCACAAGGTCAGGAGTTCAAGACCAGTCTGGCCAAGATGGTGAAACTCCGTCTCCAATAAAAATACAAAAATTAGCCGGGCTCGGTGGCAGGTGCCTGTAATCTCAGCTATTTGGAAGGCTAAGGTAAGAGAATCGCTTGAATCTGGGAGGCAGAAATTGCAGCAAGCCGAGATCACGCCACTGCACTCTAGCTTAGGTGACAGAGCAAGACTCCATTTCCAAAAAAAAGAAAGAGAAAAATCAGCCAGGTGCCATGGTTCATGCCTGTAATCCCAGCACTTCAGGAGGCCAAGGCAGATGACTCCTTTGAGCCCAGGAGTTTGAGATCCACCCTGGACAACATGGTGAAACACCATCTCTATCAAAAATATGAAAATTAGGTAAGCTAGTGGCTCACGCCTGTAGTTCCAGCTACTTGGGAGGCTGAAGCAGAAGCATCACTTGAACCCAGGATATCGAGGCTGCAGTGAGCCATGATTGTGCCAATGCACTCCAGCCTGGGCAACAAAATGAGACCCTTTCTCAAAAACAAAAGAAAAATCCTTCCATTTGATTAAACAATAGTGTCTTTGACAATAATAACTGAAATAGCTATTACTAAGTATTTACCTTGTTTTTTTTTTTTTTTTTTTTTTTTGAGGCAGGGTCTCAGTCTGTCATCAGGATGGAGTGTAGTGGCAAGAGCTCGGCTAAGTTTAGCCTCCACCTCCTGGCTTCAAAAAATCCTCATGCCTCAGCCTTCCGAGGAGCTGGGATTACAGATGCCCACCACCACACGCGGCTAGCTTTTGTGTTTTTAGTAAAGAAGGGGTTTTACCACGTTGCCCCGGCTGGTCTCGAACTCCTGAGTTCAAGTGAATCATCTGCCTCAGCCTCCCAAAGTGCTAGGCTTTAAGCATGAGCTACAGTGCCCAGCCAGTATTTAACCTGTTTCTGTTTATTATCATAAAGATAGCTGCAACAATAATCCTTATATACTCACCTTTGCATTTAGATGAAAATATAAGGATAATATTTTTTCCTTAAACTCCTGGCCAGGCACAGTGGCTCACGCCTGTAATCTCAGCATTTTGGGAGTCCAAGGCAGGTGGATCACAAGGTCAGGAGTTCAAGACCAGCCTGGCCAAGATAGTGAAACCCGGTCTCTACTAAAAACACAAAAAATTAGCCAGGCGTGGTGGCAGGTGCGCCTGGAATCCCAGCTACTCAAGAGGCTGAGGCAGAGAGTTGCTTGAACCCGGGAGGTGGAGGTTGCAGTGAGCCAAGATGGGGCCACTGCACTCCAGCCTGGACAACAGAGTGAGACTCTGTCTCAAAAAAAAAAAGATTTAAAGTTTTGCATAATTTGTAAGGCTTTTGATACACATAAACTTTCCTCCAAAAACAGCTCTGGTTTTTATTAACAGGTTAAATTATTTTATGCTGCCAACAACAGTGTATGATTGCTCATGTTTTCACATTCTCACTAGCAAGAGATATAATGATCATTTAAAATTTCACCAATTTTATGAACAAAAATGACAATTCAGCTGGACATAGTGGCTCACACCTCTAATCCCAACATTTTGAGAGGCCAAGGCAGCAGGATGGCTTGAGCCTGGGACTTCCCAACCAGCCTGGGTAAGACAGTGAGTCCCTCACTCCAGCCTGGGTGACAGAGCGAAACTCCATCTCAAAAAAAAAAAAAGACAATGAGACCCAGTCTCTAAAAAAACAAAAAAAAAGACAATTCATTGTTATCAGGGTGAACACTGCTTACCCGTTTATTAGCCATTTTTGTTCCTTTTTGGCATGAATTGCCTCATCCTGTCCTTTGCCTATTTTTCTATCAGAAGAGTTATCATCTCTTAGTGATTTGTAAAAGCAATTGCATTATCAATTATACCAATCCTTTCATATATGTAGAAAAAATGTTTAAGTTGGTCATCTGGCTTTTATAGCATTTCAAATTTCAAATATCAAATATATTTAAAAGGTAAAAGAGCATCTGTGAAATTGAGAATTATTACATGTGTGCTTGGCTATGCCCTAAAATGTCAGCTTATTATCCCTAAAGGCATATTTATTGATATTTATCAAGAACAGGAATTGGCCAGGCACGGTGGCTCACGCCTGTAATCCCAGCACTTTGAGAGGCTTAGGTGGGCACATGACGAGGCCAGGAGTTTGAGACCAGCCTGGTCAACATGGTGAAACCTCATCTTTGCTAAAATACAAAAAATTAGCCAGGCGTGGTAGCAGGAGCCTGTAATCCCAGCTACTTGGGAGGCTGAAATAGGAGAATGGCTTGAACCCGGGAGGCAGAGGTTCCAGTGAGCCAAGATCACACCACTGCCTGGGCAAGAGAGCAAGACTCTGTCTCAAAAGAAAAAAAAAAAAGAATAGGAAAAGAGGCTAGGTGTGGTGGCTCACACCTGTAATCCTGACAATTTGGGAGGCTGAGGCAGGTAGATCACATGAGGTCAGGAGTTCAAGACCAGCCCGACCAAAATGGTGAAACCCCTGTCTCTACTAAAAATACAAACATTAGCTGGGTGAGGTGGTGTGCACCTGTAATCCCAGCTACTCGGGAGGCTGAGGCAAGAGAATCATTTGAACCCAGGAGGCAGAGGTTGCAGTGAGCTGAGATTGCACAGAGCAAGACTCTATCTCAAAAAAAAAAAAAAGAGAGAAAGAAAACAAGTGTAGCGCCAGCCACCACCTGCCTGTAGTCCCAGCTACTCGGGAGGCTGAGGCAGGAGAATTGCTTGAACCCAGGAGGTGAAGGTTGCAGTGAGCCAAGGTCACGCCACTGCACTCCAGCCTGGCGCCTGGTGACAGAGTGAGACTCTGTCTCAAAAAAAAAAAAAGAAAAAGAAAACAAGTATAGCACTCTAGCTGAAACAAAAGGAGAAGTGGTAAAGAGCACAGACGGTAAAGATGGGGAAGTGATAAAGAGCACAGTGGTAAAGAGCACTTAATAATAATAACTATTTTTATTATATGTATTATATTATATGTTGCAAAATATAATTATCTTTATGTTATATATAGAATGTATTACAATATTTACATTTATATTATAGATGTGATATATATTCATTGTATTTAAAATAGTATATTAAATATAAATTGTTTGTTTGTTTGTTTTTGAGAAGAAGTCTTGCTCTTGTTGCCCAGGCTGGAGTGCAATGGTGTGATCTCGGCTCACTAAAGCCTCTGCCTCCCGGGATCAAGTGATTTTCCTGCCTCAGCCTCCTCAGTAGCTGGGATTACAGGCATCCACCATCATGCCCTGCCAATGTTTTTGTTGTTCTTGTTTTCTTAGTAGAGACAGGGGTTTTGCTATGTTGGCCAGGCTGGTCTCGAACTCCTAACCTCATGATCCGCCCACCTCAGCCTCTCAAAGTGCTGAGATTACAGACGTGAGCCACTGCGCCTGGTCAATTTTTGTATTTTTAGTAGAGATGGGGATTCACCATGTTGGCCAGGTTGGTCTCAAACTCCTGACCTCAGGTGATCCGCCCACCTCAGCTTCCCAAAGTGCTGGGATTATAGGCATGAGTCACCGTGCCTGGCTTAAATATATTATTATATTTAAAATAATAATCCTTATAATAATTACTAACATTTATTCAGCAATTTTTTGTTTTTTGAGACAGGGTCTCACTCTGTTGCCCAGGCTGTGCAGTGGTGCGATCTCCGCTCACTGCAACCTCCATCTCCCAGGTTCAAGTGATTCTCCTGCCTCAGTCTCCCAAGTAGCTGGGATTACAGACGCCTGCCACCATGCCCAGCTAATTTTTGTATTTTTAGTAGAGGCAGGGTTTCACTGTGTTGGCCAGGCTGGTCTCAAACTCCTGACTTCATGATCTGCCCGCCTTGGACTCGTAAAGTGCTGGGATTACAAGTGTGAGCCAACGCGCCCGGCCCATTTATTGAGTATTTTACTATGCACTTTATGCGCATTTTGTCATATAGTTCTCCCAGTAATCCTTTAGAAGCTACTATTAATATTTCCAATTAATAATTAAGGAAGTGAGGCCTAGCAGAGGCCCAATGACTAGTAAATGCTATCATTGGAGGCCGGGTCTCACGCTCAGACTGAGCGCTCAAGCACTAAACATTACCACCTCCCTGAGCCACTTGCCCAACTTCCGCCAATCTCATCCTCCGTACTTGGTCTTTTGAACATGAAATGACATCATGCACATGTGGTGCTTACACAGGCCTGCCGTACAATAAACACACGCTCCACAAAGGCATGGCGTCACCCTAATCATCTTCATCATCACCGCGCAGCTTCTGACACACCTCAAGAACTGCCGCAGCAAATCAATGCACCCTCCTACGCCAGCAGACATTTTTTCCTAATCACGCCTGGCCATGAAATTTTAATACTACAGATATACTCTGTATCTCTGTATGTACTGTGGCTCTTTGGAAGCCACAAACCATTGTGACATCTTTTGAATATCTGTGATTTTTTTCTCCCTTCTCTCCCCAGAATTAATTCCCATCTCTTAAGTGTGTTGCCCTTGCCACCCTCTCAAGCCTCCCTCCTAAGAAGGCTTGGTCTATGTTACCTGGAAATCCTCTTGCGGGCCTGTCTTCCATGTCTTCAAGACCCACACCCCAATGTGGTTCCTCTGTACAACACTGCCTACGAAAGCCACATGCAAATGTAGGACCATCCACTTAAAACCCAGCCTCAGCCAGGCGTGGTGGCTCACACCTGTAATCCCAGCACTTTGGGAGGCCAAGCCGGGTGGATCACCTGAGGTCAGGAGTTCGAGTCCAGACTGGCCAATATGGTGAAACCCTGTCTCTATTAAAAATACAAAAATTATCCAGGTGTGGTGGCATGCCTGTAGTCTCAGCTACTTGGGAGGCCGAGACAGGAGAATTGCTTAAACCCAGGAGGCGGAGGTTGTAGCGAGCCGAGATCGGCCCCCTGCACTCCAGCCTGGGCGACAGAGTGAGTCTCCATCTCAAAAAAAAAAAAAAAAAAAAAAAAACACCCCAATTCAGACATTTAAAACCACCACAAGAACAAATATACAAATTAAGACAATTCTTTCTCTTTTTTTTTTCTGAGACGGGGGATCACTCCAGGCTGGAGTACAGTTGTGTGATTTCAGCTCAATGAAGCCTCAACCTCTTGGGCTCAAGTGATTCTCTCACCTCAGCCTCCTGAGTAGCTGGGCCTACAGATGTGCACCACCATGCTACAGGCACATGCCAGCATGCCTGGCTAATTATTGTATTTTTTGTAGAGATGGAGTTTCACCATGTTGCCCAGGCTGGTATCAAACTTGAGGCTCAAGCAATCCTCTCGCTTCAGCCTCCCAAAGTGCTGGGATTACAGGCTTGAGCCACCACACCCAGCCCTTCCTTCACTTTGAAAGAGAAAAGAATTCTCATTGATGCCTGGCAAAGTGGTTCATGCCTATAGTCCCAGCCATTCCAGAGGCTAAGGTAAGACTATTGCTTGGGCCCAGGAGTTAGAACCCAGCCCGGACCACATAGTGAGACCCCATTACTGATTATTTTTGAAAGATGAGCCTAGTCAAATGATCTTGTCTGGGTTAAATCAACATGACCTTCCATGTGTTTTACCCACCGTTAGACGATATATCATCAATCAAATGATGAAAACTGATTCAGAAGTGATGCTGCATAGTAGCTTAGAGTTATTAAATCATTGACTTATGAGTCTTCTGCATTCACTGTAAGACCACAAATTTTTTCAGCATTCTACATTTTGACTTAAATAATCTAATTTCCTGCTCAAGGTCAGAAAGATCCTGTGTTCATTAATTGAAATGGAGTAGGTCTTTGCTGAGTATTAAGAAATAAAAATGATCATTTAGCAACTAGGGAAGAGGATAATCCATCGCTGAAAATAGTGTCCTCAATCAGCTTGGAAGGTTTACTATGGAAGAAAATGTACCCAGGCAAACGTCCAGTGACTTACCACCTCGCCAGAATAGTCCTCCTCCTGATGTGTCTTTTGGACTGCATTCTTTTTATACCAAACACAACCCTGCCTCACCCTCAAATTCTTTCTCATGAATTATGCTTTGGTAGCATGACTTCAGTCTACAATAAGGAAATATTAAAAGAAATAACCACATGGCATTCATATTTATCACAAGAACACTGTGGAGGATGTTGGTCACTGCACAATACGACGTCCTCTACTCGACAGTAGAAATTATCTTTGGTTTCAGCCCAGGGAGAATTGTACTTCCTCTTAGCAACCAGTTTATTTTTAGATCCACACCATGAACCGTAGATTCTTGACATTTGCAGATTTGATCTTTGCATGTTCAACTGCTCAAAAGGGACATGTCAGTTGTTTAACTCACAACCACTGTAAAGCCAGGGTGTGATATGAAACTCTCGCTAATGAGTGAGCCTAACACCCCAGTGCACGTTAGGACAGATTTGCTGTTCGTTGACACATGCTGAGGACTGTTATTGTTCTTCGACACACTGTCCTGTCCGATCACACCGTCCTCCTCAGGCTGCCTGATAAAAAGCTCAAAGGGAGGCTTTGTTTGTTTGTTTGTTTGTTTTTTGTAGACAGAATCTTGCCCTGTCACCCAGGCTGGAGTGCAGTGGCACAATCTTGGCTCACTGCAACCTCTGCCTCCCGGGTTCAAGCGATTCTCTGCCTCAGCCTCCTGAGTAGCTAAGATTACAAGCACCTGCCACCACGCCCAGCTAATTTTTGTATTTTTAGTAGATACAAGGTTTCACCATGTTGGCCAGGCTGGTCTCAAACTCCTGACCTCGTGATCCACCCACCTCAGCCTCCCAAAGTGCTGGGATTACAGGTGTGAGCCACATGCCTGGCTCTCAAAGGGAGTTTTATGCCCTCCTTCTGACTGTACTTCCTGCGCTCTAACCTCATTCTTCGTAAAGATTCCATCCCAATGCAAATAAGTTTAGAGTTCCCAGGTGCCCTTCTCAAGGGGCCAGTGGTCTGCATGGTGTCACTTCACTGTGAACAAGGTCACCTGGGAGCTGGGCTCAGCAACAAGACAAAACTGAGCATCTCTCCCCGGCTCAGAGCCACCTCACTACCAGAAATTCTCGCTTCATGGGAAGAGCTCCGTCATGGTGGAAGAGAGGGATGAGGGATGAGGGAAAGCAAGAGGAAGTGAAATACTTGCCTTTCTCCCACAGTAGGAAAAGGGATCATCTTTCCTGGCAAATGAGGGAGAGGGCTGAGAATTACTCCTGGGTGTGTCCAGCAGAGGGCGCTCTGGTATAGGTAGAAAGAACAGCAGCAGCATCCACTCCTGGGGAAAATCGGGAGGTTTGGGTGGCTGCCTGGCCAGCTCTAGAACTTGTATACAGGGGCTTTGGACAACATTCTGAATGGACGTCCGAAGGAATTCAAATGTATGCTTACATAGGAGGAGATGGCTTGCAATTGCCCAGAGAAATCCTTGCAGATTCAGCAGCCCTTCCCAAAGAGCCACCCCTTAGAACAGTCATCAAAAACGTGTAAAATATTTCCGGCTATGAAGAATTCCCTTAGGCGGCGCCGTGATGCGCCTCGAGGGCGGTTCTCAGACGCTCTCTTACCCTCGGACCTCCGAAGTCCGTGCGGGTGCCGGAGGCTGCGGCGGCGGCGGCGGTGATCCGGTCCTTGCGGGTTAGAAGAACCCTGCAAAAAGGTCTCTCTATCCATCTCTTGAAGACTTGAAGGTAGACAATGTAATTCAGGCTCAAACTGCTTTTTCTGCAAACCCTGCCAACCCAGCAGTTTTGTCAAGCTTCTGCTCCCATCTCTCAGAATGGAAATCTCTATCCCAAACTATACCCGGAGCTCTCTCCGTAGGTAGGCCGGCGTTTAAATGAAGAAGAAATACGTGCAAATGCGGCCATGGTTTCTGGTGCACCAGTTCAGAGGCAGTTGGTAGCAAGCCCTTCTGGCATGATCTGTATGGTGGCTCCTGTATGGTAATGATGCTGGAATTCTTAGAGCAGAAATTAAGCAAGGGATATGTGAAATCATTTTGTGTAAGGATTAAGATGGAAAAATTGGACTCAGGCTGAAATCAATAGATCATGGTATATTTGTTCAGCTAGTCCAGGCTAAATCTCCAGCCTCATTGGTTGCTCTGAAATTTGGGGACCAAGTACTCCAGATCAGTGATGAAAACTGCAGGGTGGAGCTCTGATAAAGCACCCAAGGTGCTCACACAGGCTTTTGGAGAGAAGATTACCATGACCATTCGTGACAGGCCCTTTGAACTGACAATTACCATGCATAAAGATAGCAATGGACATGTTGGTTTTACCTTTTTAAATGGAAAAATAGGCCTGGCACAGTGGCTCACGCCTGTAATCTCGGCAACTTGGGAGGCCGAGGTGGGCGGATCACGAGGTCAGGAATTCGAGACCAGCATGGCCAATATGGTGAAACCCCGTCTCTACTAAAAATACAAAAATTAGACAGGCATGGTGGTGCTCACCTGTAATTCCAGCCACTCCGGAGGCCGAGACAGGAGAATCGCTTGAACCTGGGATGCAGAGGTTCCAGTGAGCCGAGATCATACCACTGCACTCCAGCCTGAGCGACATAGAGAGACTCCGTCTCAAAAAAAAAAAAAAAAAAAATTACCCAGACATGGTGGCTGGCATCTGTAATTCCAGCTACTTGGGAGGCTGAGGCAGGAGAATCATTTGAACCCAGGAGGCAGAGGTTGCCATGAGCTGAGATTGTGCCACTGCACTCCAACTTGGGCAACAAGAGCAAAACTGCGTCTCAAAAAAACAAAATCATTACTGTTAGCCTTATAGCACTTCCAGACTTGACACTAGAGCCTTGCATGTCTTCAGTCCTCAGTACTACCCAACAAGGTAAATACTATTAGTCTCTCTTTGCAGATGAAGACACTACGGGCAGTGGTCAGGTATTAAATGTCATCGCTGTCAGAATTTATACCCAAGTCTGTATTGAAGTCAAAAGCCTGAGCTGTTCTTATCACTCCATTCTGTCTCTCAGCAGTTTCGCTGTGTTGCCCAGGCTGGAGGGCAGTGGCGCCATCTCAGCTCACTGCAACCTCTGACTCCTGGGTTCAAGGGATTCTCCTGCCTCAGCCTCCCAAGTAGCTGAATACTACAGGCACTTGCCACCACGCCCGGTTAATTTTTCTATTTTTAGTAGAGATGGGGTTTCACCACGTTAGCCAGGCTGTTCTCAAACTCCTGACCTCAAGTGATCCACCTGTCTCGGCCTCCCAAGGTGCTGGGATTATAGGCGTGAGCCACCATGCCCAGCCCATTCTGTCTCCCTCAAGCAGTACTTCCTAGGAACTGGATTTCACAAATGACAGTGTTTTGAAGAAGAAATTAAGAGTCAAAGGAGCAAAACCTTGGAAAATCATGATCCTTATAAATATTAATATTTAATATTAATATTCAAAACTTAATACTAATAATCAACATTAATTAATCAATATTGATATTCAAATTTGATTGTTAACAATGTTGATTTGAATATTAATAATGGTAATTTTCCGATTTCCTTAAATGAATGTTTAACACCTTTGTACTGAAAGTCAAGTGTATGATATGAAAATGCTGAACATTTCTTTTCCATAAATCCTGTAGGTGGCACCCATGTACTGCTTTCAACTGAAAGAACACGTTGACCTTTCAGGAATCATACTAAACACAGATGAATCTTACCTAACAACTCCTTTTATTCTAAGTAAAAGAGAAAGACTATAGCCTCGCTCCCTGTGCCTTCATCTAAAAATTCTCCCTTTAACAAGGCTTGTATCCACCTGGAGAGGACATAACCCATGCCACTGCAGGAGAAGTGCCAGCTTCCAAGCACCTCTCTAAGGCCAAACAGCCATGTGACCTTCAGCAGACGCCTGACCTCTTAGGGTCCCTAATTTCTCATCCAGAAAATGAGAAGGGTGAGGCCAGCCACTGTGGCTCAGACCTATAATCCCAGCACTTTGGGAGGCCAAGGCGGGTGAATCCCTTGAGGTTGGGAGCCAGGGGGCAATGTGGCAAAATCCCGTCTCTACTAAAAATGCAAAACATTAGCAGGGCTTAGTGGCACACACCTGTAATCCCAGCTACTCAGGTGTCTGAGGCATGAGAATCGCTTGAACCTGGGTTGAGGAGGCTGCAGTGAGCCGAGATGGCGCTGCTGCACTCCAGCCTGGATGATAGAGCAAGAATCTGTCTCTAATAATAATGAAGTCCCTTCTAACTCATAAACTTTACTTTGTTCTCCTCTAAAATGAATCCTGAATGGTCCCTTAGTGAAAGGAAAGAACCTACGAAATCAGAGTTGAAAGGGACTATGAGGGGAATCCAGCTCAAAAAGCCATTCTGCCCTCAGAAATCTACCATATCTCTCCCAAAAAGTTGTCCACCCGGAATCATCAGTCCATTACATCACACAACAACCCATCCTGTGTGGGCTCCCAAGCCCTGGCCCTGATCCTACACCCTCAGGTAAGCCTCACCCCTGTTCCAAGGACCACTTGCTGTACTCACACACCCAAGCGCACACACACACACTCAATTTGTCTTTGTCTCTTTAAACTCTACTACCTAGAAGTGAGTGAAATGCTTCAGGTAAAGTTTAACTAAAGTGGAGTGGAGTAGAACAGAACTGTCAACTTCCTTGTTCAAAATACTGGACTTTTATTTCACATTATTAGTAAACTCCTAAACGCCTCTAACCAACTAAAACTGCTTCATCTACATGATCCAACATGGTAGCCACCAATCACATGTGATTATTGGGCACCGGCTATATGGCCAGTACAACTGAGAAGTGGAATTTTCAGGAGTTTTTTTGGAAATGGAGTTTCACTCTTGTCGCCCAGGCTGGAGTGCAAAGACATGATCTCAGCTCACTGCAACCTCCGCCTCCTGGGTTCAAGTGATTCTCCTGCCTCAGCCTCCCAAGTAGCTGGGATTACAGGTGTGTGACACCAGGCCCAGCTAAATTTTTTTGTATCTTTAGTAGAGACAGGCTTTCACCATGTTGGCCAAGCTGGTCTCAAATGCCTGACCTCAGGCGATCCACCCACCCCGGCCTCCCAAAGTGCTGAGATAACAGGCAAGAACCACCACAGCCAGCCAAATTTTTAGTTTTATATCATTTAAATGTAAAAACAGACACTCAATTCAGTTATTGAATATATATATAAACAATATATATGCATTTAATAACTGAGTATTGAATATTCAGTTTATATATACTCAATAACTGAATATACATATATATCAGAGACAAGGTCTCTTCTTTACCCGTGGAGAAGATAAAAAATAATAATGGTAATTTTTCTTTTTCTTTTTTTTTTTTTAGACAGAGTGTTGCTCTGTTGCCCAGGCTAGAGTGCAATGGCACCATCTCCGAACACGGCAACCTCTGTCTCCTGGGTTCAAGTGATTCTGCAGCCTCAGCCTCCCGAGTAGCTGGGACCACAGGTGCACACCACCACAGCCAGGCTGGTCTCGAACTCCTGACCTCTAGTGATCCGCCCACCTCAGCCTCCCAAAGTGCTGGGATTACAGGCGTGAGCCACTATGCTCAGCCAATAATACTAATTTTTCACAAATAAAAATAAAAAGAGGCCAGGCAGGGTGGCTCACGCCTATAATCCCAGCACTTTGGGAGACCAAGGCAGATGGATTGCATGAATCTAGTAATTTGAGACTAGCCTAAGCAACATGGCTAAACCCCATCTCTACAGAAACAGGAAAAAAGTCGGCCGGGCGAGGTGGCTCACACCTGTAATCCCAGCATTTTGGGAAGCCGAGGCAGGTGGAGCATCTGAGGTCAGGCATTCAAGAGAAGCCTGGCCAACAAGGTGAAACCCTATCTCTAGTAAAAGGACAAAAATTAGTCAGATGTGGTGGCAGGTGCCTGTAATCCCAGCTACTCAGGAGGCTGAAGCAGGAGAATCGCTTGAACCAGGGAGGCAGAGGTTGTAGTGAGCAGAGATCGCACCACTGCACTTCAGCCTGAGCAACAAGAACGAGACTTTGTCTCAAAAAAATTGTATTAGCCAAGCATGGTGGCACACACCTGTAGTCCCAGCTACTTTCGAGGCTAAGGTGGAAGGATCACCTGAGCCTGGGAGGCAGAGGTTGCAGTGAGCCGAGATTGCATCAGTGCACTCCAGTCTCGGCAACAGAGTGAGATCTATCTTTAAAAAAAAGAAGAGAGAGAGAGAGAGAGAGGGTCTCACTCTGTCACTGAGGCTGGTCTCAGACTACTGGCCTCAAGTGATCCTCCTGCCTTAGTCTCCAAAAGTGCTGGAATTTACATGAGCCACCACACCTCACTAAAAATCTTCTAAATTTTGTGCGTTTTTTTATATTTTTTTATTTTAAGACACAGAGTCTGGCTATGTGGCCCAGGCAGGAGTGCAGTGGCAGGATCATAGCTCAGAGCAACCTCAAACTCCCTAGATTCAAGCAATCCTCCTACTTCAGCCTCCTGAGTACCTGGGACTGTAGGTATACACCAATGTGCCGAGCTTTTTTTTTTTTTTTTTTTTTGAGACGGTGTCTTAATCTATTGCCCAGGCCAGTGTTGAACTCCTGGGATCAAGCAATTTGCCCACCTTGGCCTCCCAAAGTGCTGACATTACAGGCATCAGCCACTGAGCCAAACATAAATTTAGCTTTTGAATGGACATATGCTGTAAGTGTGAAATATACACTGGATTTCAAAGACTACATATAAAAATGTAAATATAGCAATAATTTTATATTGATTACATGTTGAACATGTAATCAATATAAGTATTTTGGATATATTTAGTTCAGTAAAAATATATTATTAAAATTAATTTCATCTGCTTCTTTTGTTTTTTTTATTTTTTATTTTTTATTTTTTTTAAATGGAATCTCACTCTGTAGCCCACTCAGCTCACTGCAACCTCTGACTCCTGGGTCCTATTTCAAGCAATTCTCTTACCTCAGCCTCTCAAGTAGCTGGGATTACAGCACGAACCACCATGCCCAGCTAATTTTTGTATTTTTTTGTAGAGACAGGGTTTCACCATGTTGGCCAGGCTGGTCTCAAACTCCTGACCTCAAGTGATCCACCTACCTCAGCCTCCCAAAGTGCTGGGATTACAGGCGTGAGCCATCGCACCCGGACCTTTTGTTGTTTTTTTTTAAGGGATCTACTAGAAAATGAAAATTGCCACGTGCGGTGGCTCACGTCTGTAATCCCAGCACTTTGGGAGACTGAGGTGGGCAGATCACTTGAGGTCAAGAGTTCAAGACCAGCCTGACCAACATGGTAAAACCCCGTCTCTACTAAAAATACAAAAATTATCTGGGTGTGGTGGCACATGCCTGTAATCCCACCTACTGGGGAGGCTGAGGCAGGAGAATCGCTTGAACCCAAGAGGAAAAGTTTGCAGTGAGCCAAGATCACGCCATTGCACTCTAGCCTAGGGAACAGAGCAAGACTCCATCTCAAAAAAAAAAAAAAAAAAAAAAAAAAGAAAATTGTATACATGGCTTGTATTCTTTTTCTATCAGACCAAGCCGCTCTAAATTACTCAAATTAGCTGCAATCTGTGAGTCTTTTTCATGCAAATTTATCCACTTGGGTTTTCAAACTCCATTGTAGAACCTTATACTGATTTCCTTTACATTTCTATTTCTTAGATCTCACCTATCATTCTAGCCAAGCAATATGATCTGATATTTTTTTTTCAAGATGAAGTCTTGCTCTGTCACCCAGGCTAGATTGCAGTATGGCTCGATCTCGACTCACTACGACCTCCACCTCCCCGGTTCAAGAGATTCTTCTGCCTCAACCTCCCAAGTAGCTGGGAATATAGGCGGCCAACACCATGCCTGGCTAATTTTTGTATTTTTAGTAGAGACGGGGTTTCACCATGTTGGCCACGCTGGTCTCAAACTCCTGACCTTGTGATCCAGCCTCCCAAAGTGCTGGGATTACAAGGTGTGAGCCACTGTGCCCAGCCAGTATGATGTCATATATTTACAACCCCCTTTAACTTCATGTTATTCACAAGTTTGATAAGTAGACTTTATTTATATTCATACAAGTCTTTAATTAAAATGGTGACAAGGGCTGGGCAAAGTGGTTCACACCTGTAATCCCAGCACTTTGAGAGGCCGAGGCAGGCAGATCACCTGGGCTCAAGAGTTCAAGACCAGCCTGGCCAACATGATGAAACTCTGTCTTTACTAAAAATACAAAACTTAGCTGGGAGTCGTGGCGGGTGCCTATAATCCCAGTTAGGAGGATGAGGCAGGAGAATCATTTGAAACTGGGAGGCAGAGGTTGTAGTGAGCCAAGATAACACCACTGCATTCCAGCCTGGGCAACAGAGCAAGACTCTGTCTCAAAACAAACAAACAAACAAAAAAAATAGTGATGCTGGCCAGCACGGTGTTTCATGCCTGCAGTCTCAGCACTTTGGAGGCCAAGGCAGATATATCGCTTGAGCCCTAGAGTTCGAGACCAGCCTGAACAACATGGCAAAACCCCATCTCTACTAAAAAATACAAAAATTATCTGGACATGATGGCATGTGCCTGTAGTTCCAGCTACTCCAGAGGCTGAGGTGGAAGGATCACTTGAGCCTGGGAGGCAGAGGGTGCAGTGAGCTGAGATCTCACCAGTGCACTCCAGCCTGGGTGACAGAGCGAGACCCTGTCTCAAAAAATAAAATAAGATGGTGACAAAGTCAAGGGTAAAGACATTACTAAAAACCATTTTTCATGTTAAAAATGACCCACTCATTAAGGATTATTCTGTTGGATTTTTGTGTGTGGGGGTTTTTTCGTTTGTTTGCGTGTTTTTGAGACGGTCTTACTCTGTCCCCCAGGCTGGAGTGCAGTGGTGTGATCTCAGCTCACTGCAGCCTCAACCTTCCCAGGCTCAGGTGATCCTCCCTTCTCAGCCTCCCAAGTAGCTGGGACTACAAGCACACCCCACCATGTCCAGCTACTTTTTATATTTTTTGTAAAAACAGGCTTTTGACATATTGCCCTGAGCTAAAGCAATCCTCCAGTCTTGGCCTCCCAAAGTGTTGGAATTACAGGCGTGAGCCACTGCACCCAGCCCTGCATTCAATTTTCAAAACTCTTAAACTGTTAAAGCATCCTTCCTTGTATTAAGTGGAAATCTGCCTCCTTACAACCTGAATGCATTAGTCTTATTTCTACCCTCTGAGTTCAACCAAATTCTTCTTTCACATAATAGTTATGTATCTAGGCCATACGTGCAGCCTTCATTCCATTCACAGCCAGACGATCCCTGACATTTTTCTTCTTCATTTAGCATGGTTTTCAATCTTGTCACCATCCTGGATGTCCATCTCCAATACACTCTAATGAGCTCATCAATGTCCTTCCAAAAAATGCAGTAGCCAGTACGGAGCACAGTATTCCTGCAATGCGTGGCACTTTCCCTCCCGACACTATACCTCCTCTAACATAGTATAATGATGTGAGGCAGTCACATTACACTGTTGACACATTCAGAACTTGCAGTCTATCAAATGCATAGATGATTTCATAAATTGATATTTACTACTTAGGTACCACCAGCCATCTATGACAGGCAATGCCACTCAATGTGGCACATTGTTGCCTGTGTTAAATCACGTTTAGCCTAAAGCTGGGTCCTTGTATATTTTAAGTTCAGCCTAAAAGTTTCTCCGTACATAGTGAGCTATAACCTCAATTGAGGTGTAAACAGACTCTAACGCACTCTTGTGCCAGTCAGTGAGTTTTGACCAATCACAGGCAGCCAGCTGTTCAAACCATGTTCAAATAAGGCAAACGCTGAGCTGTAACCAATCTGCCTGTATCTGTACCTCACTCCCATTTTCTGTATAACATTTTCCCTTTTCTGTCCATAAAATCCACCACGTGGCTGCGCTGGAGTCTCTGAGCCTATTCTGGCTTGGGAGGCTGCCTAACTCAAGATCTGTTCTTTCTCAGTTAAACTCTGTTAAATTTAATTTGTCTAAGGTTTTTCTTTTTTCCTTTTTTTTTCTTCGAGATGGAGTCTCGCTCTGTCCCCAGGCTGGAGTGCAATGGTTTGATCTCAGCTCTCTGCAACCTCTGCCTCCCAGGTTCAAGCCATTCTCCTGCCTCAGCCTCCTGGGTAGCTGAAACTACAGGTGCCCACCACCATGCCCAGCTAATTTTTGTATTTTTAGTAGAGACAGGGTTTCACCATGTTGGTGAGGATAGTCTTGATCTCTCGACCTCGTGATCCACCCACCTCGGCCTCCCAAAGTGCTGGGATTACAGGAGTGAATCACTGCGCCCAACCTAGGTTTTTTTTTTCTGACACCTGAAAGTTAGAAGTATTCTCAGGTTCCTTCTCAACAGAATCTTCAATCAGCCACTGACAGCTAACACACAGATAAAGCCTATTTGACACCTAAGTGCCAAATTATTAATACTTCTACCCCCTCCATACTTCTGCAGCTGATTTTTTTCTGAAAAATCAAGGGCCTTGACATTGATCCTCAATTGCGTTTGGTGATACTCAATTTGACCCGTCAAGTCCACTTTTATTATCTTCACAACATAGTACTTAACAGAACATCTATGACTTCAAATGTTTCCCTTCCTCATCTTAGTTTTCTTTTATTATTGCTCCCTAATGGTTACTGGAAATTATCTATTTTATTATTTGATGTATTTATTGAATGAAATTTTATGCTCTTTTCAGTTTGAAAGTATTTTCATTTCATATTAAATTAGCTGCTTTTTAAAATTTACGTGGAAGGAGTTTTAGGTCCATTTCAATTATAAACTTTTATTGGGAATCTGTGGGCTACAGAGCAGCAGCCATCAATATAATCTAGAAAATGTACATTGCTTGTGATACCCTCTGCTAATTTCAGCAGGAAAGAACCTATCTCTTCTTTTAAACTGGACTGATCCCAATTCACCTCAGTAATTTCTTGCCAGCTTCTGTAGCCCCATGACCATCAACACCATTTTCTTGTTTCATTTTCATTGGTATAGAAGCCATCAGGCAATTCTGTATCATATACTTGAATGGGTAGATCTTAAGTGCTCTCACCACAAAAAAAAAAGAAAGAAAGAAAAAGCAGGCCAGGCACAGTGGCTCACATCTGTAATCCCAGCACTTTGGGAAGCCAAGGCAGGTGGATCACCTGAGGACAGGAGTTTGAGACCAGCCTGACCAACGTGGAGAAACCCCATCTCTACTAAAAATACAAAATTAGCTTGGCGTGGTGGTGCCTGCGTGTAAACCCAGCTAATTGGGAGGCTGAGGCAAGAGAATCACTTAAACCCAGGAGGCAGAGGTTGCAATGAGCCGAGATTGTGCCATTGCACTTCAGCCTGGGTGACAAGTGAAAAACTTCGTCCCCAAAAATAAAAATAAAAAGAAAGAAAAGGAAAAGCAAATGGTAACTATGTGAGAGGATGGGATGTTAATTAGCTTAATTGTGGTGATTATTGCACAATATATATGTATATCAAAACATCAAGTTGTATACCTCAAATACATATAATTTTTGTCAATTATACCTGAATAAACCTAGAGAAGAAATAAGAAAGTGGCCGGGAGCGGTGGCTCAAGCCTATAATCCTAGCACTTTGGAAGGCTGAGGCAGGAGGACTACCTGAGGTCATGAGTTCAAGACCAACCTGGCCAACACGGTGAAATCCCGTCTCTACTAAAAAAACAAAAAATTAGCCAGATTGAGTGGTGCGTGCCTATAATCCCAGCTACTCCACAGGTTGACGCAGGAGAATCGATTGAACTCAGGAGGTGGAGGTTGCAGTGAGCAGAGATCGTGCCACTGCACTCCAGCCTGGGCCACAGAGTGAGACTTTGTCTAAAAAAAAAAAAAAAAAAAAAAAGCCAGACTGTAATCTCAGCACTTTGAGAGGCCAAGGCGGGCAGATTACCTGAGATCAGGAGTTGGAAACCAGCCTAACCAACATGGAGAAACCCCACCTCTACTAAAGATAGAAAATTAGCTAGGCATGGTGGTGTATGCCTGTAATCCCAGCTACTCGGGAGGCTGAGAATCGCTTGAACTTGGGAGGTGAAATTTGCAGTGAGCCGAGATCGCTCCATTGCACTCCAGCCTGGGCAACAAGAGCAAAACTCTGACTCAAAAAAAAAAAAAAGGAAGAAAGGAAAAGAGGAAAGAGAGAAAGAAAAAGAAAGGAAAGAAAGAGAGAGAGAGAGAAGGAAGCAGGGAGGGAGGGAGGGAAGAAAGAAAGAGAGAGAGAAAGAGAGAAAGAAAGGAAATAAAGAAAGAAAGAAAGAAAGAGAAAGAAAGAAAGAAAGAAAGAAAGAAAAAAAAAAGAAAAGAAAAAAAAAAGAAATACAGCCGGGCTTGGTGGTGCATGCCTGTAGTCCCAGCTACTCGGGAGGCTCAGGTGGGAGGATTGCTTGAGCCCAGGAGTTCTGGGCTGTAGTGCGCTATGCCACTGGGGTGTCTGAACTAAGTTCGGCATCAATATGGTAACCTCCCGGGAGCAAGGGACCACTAGGTTGCCTAAAGAGGGGTGAACTGGCCCAGGTCAGAAACAGAGCAGGCCAAAACTCCCGTGCTGATCAGTAGCGGGATTGCGCCTGTGAATAGCCACTGCACTCCAGCCTGGGCAACATAGCGAGACCCTGTCTCTAAAAAAAATAAAAAAGAAAAAAAAAGAAAGAAAGAAAGAAAAGAAATTAGGGCATAGGCATCAGGGCCAGAGTAGAAGACGTGAATCCTTTAGCAGCATAAACTTGTACAAGCTTTAGTTCTTCCCTGTGGGTCTATGGGATGCGCAGCCGGAGGAGTATTGAAAGAACTGTTCTGTTTTAGAACTTCTGCACCACAGTCTACACGCACGATAGACAGAGACAGACAAAGAATCACAATATCTTATCTGCAGGTTCCCATGAAATTGACAATTGAGGCTCGATGTTCAGTAATGTGGTTCTTAGGAGTAAGCCAGATCTTTTGGGAAAGTTGTATTTCAGCTCCCTGACAAGGGTAAAGTCTTTGGTCCTTGAAGCAGTGTTTCAGTCAAATGTTATCCTGCTGGCGAAATGTATAGATTTTTACATACCTGGCTGAACTTCAGCATTATAGGACTCTCTCACAAAGACCTGAATGTATAAGTGGATGTGAGTCACCAAGCACCCTAGCTTACCCACAGACAGGCAAACCGAGGAGACAATATACTCTAGGAAACGCCGTAGGAAACAGAATATGATTTACACAACTCCTTCACCTCTCCTGTCCTTCACCCAGCCACCATATTACTGGGGACATGATACTCTGCTAGACAGTCTATACTCTAATTGAAATTACCCAAAGACAACAGTGTGATGAAGTGGTTTGAGCATAGAAGCTGCAAAGAGAGATCCATTTTCCAATCCAACTAGGAGGTTAATGATTATATGTCACTTTGGAAAATCATCACCTCTTTGTTAAAATAAAAACTAAGTCCAAATGTATGTTGCTTTGTGTTGGGTCAGACCCTCTAACCTTTAGGAAGAGGTCAAGGCCTCCTTCCCTCCTGTATTCCCAGTCCTACAGAGGAATTCTGATAAAGGACAAAATCTTTCCCTCCCTTCAGTACAGGAGGGAAGGGGGCCTGTTACTAAATTCTACCAGATGCCTAATTTAGTAACATTACTGGAGGGTAGAACTTTCCATGGGAGCAGAAACAGTGCTCAAAAGGCCCTGCCATCCATTAAAACCAGGGCAAGAGCCGAGCGAGATGGCTCATGCCTATAATCCCAGCAATTTGGGAGGCTGAGGCGGGTGTATCATGAGGTCAAGTGATCAAGACCATCCTGGCTAACATGGTGAAACCCTGTCTCTCCTAAAAATACAAAAATTAACTGGATGCGGTGGAGTGCACCTGTAGTCCCAGCTACCCAGGAGGCTGAGGCAGGAGAATTGCTTGAACCTGGAAGGTGGAGGTTGCAGTGAGCCATGATCCCACCACTGCACTCTAGCCTGGGCGACAGAGCAAGACTCCGTCTCAAAAAAACAAAAAAAAGAAACCAGTGCAAGAAAGAGGGGCTTTAGGGACCCTCCTGCTTGTGAGGTGTTCTCACCTCTAACAGGCCCAGCAGGACCCCCGTGGGGCCGAGGTTAGAGGAAGCAAGCCCAGAACACATGGATTCCAGCTGGTTCTTCTCTGGGCCTTGAGACAGGAGGAAGAAAGTCTGAGGTTTCCATGCTGTCCCCAAAGCTTCTTAGCAGCAGAAACCTGACAGGGGTTTGAGATAACCGTTTAGCATGAATTAAAAAGAATATTGCCTGCAGGCACCAACATCTCAGTAGAGGCTGAAAAAGGGGCTTGGACAGTGGGAATACAGAAACCTGCTTCCCAACATGTGGACCTTTCTGGAACCAGGCAGGGGTCCACTGCAGCAAAGGGTAGCATCGTGGGGTGGGGTGGGCTGATTTCCCATCTCAGTTCGGCTTTGCACCAGCTGTGTGACCTTGAGCCTCAGCTCCCACATCTATAAAATGGGAGACAATAATAGTATCCACGTCAGAGGGGTGAGACTGAAAATGCTTGAAGCACAGAAAGAGATTAGCAGGAAGTCAGCGGCAAAGCAAGTGCTCCCTGGATATTGGCCATTATGATTCCAATGAAGCTTTTAAAGCTGAGGTTAGAACACACCAATTTGGTGTCTGCATGATCAGGGCCCTGGATTCATATTATAAAGACCTACATGGAGCCTTAGAAAGGTGAACATTAGACAAAGAACACCTGGGGCAGTCCCCTGAGAGAATAGTTAATAATTGAGGAAGCTTCTGGGTGAGGACTTCTTGGTCCCATCAGTGTCCACCTCTACGCCCAGCAGCAGCAGCAGTTCAGAGCCCAGAATGAAATAAATACTGGGCTCAGTGTTAACAAAGGTACAAGAAACAAAATTTAAAAATAAAAATAAAAATAAAAAACAAAGGTACAAGAAAATGAAAAAGAGGCTGGGCGTGGTGGCTCACGTCTGTAATCGCAGCACTTTGGGAGGCTGATGCGGGTGGCTCTCCTGAGGTCAGAAGTTCAAGACCAGCTTGGCCAACATGGTGAAACCCGTCTCTACAAAAATACAAAAATTAGCTGGGCATGGTGGTAATGCCTGTAATCCTAGCTACTAGGGAGAATTGTTTGAACCCGGGAGGCGGAGGTTGCAGTGAGCTGAGATTGCGCCACTACTCTCCAGCCTGGTGAAGAACAAGACTCCATCTCAAAAAAAAAAAAAAAAAAAATGAATGAATTCCAAAGTCTGTAACTCCTGCTTTGGGGAAGAAGATTTTTCGGGTGCAATTCAAACTGGAAGTTGCTCTGTGCTAGTATCCGAAAGTTGAGCAGTATCCCCATTGCATCCCCCCCCACACCAGCACCTGGCTCAGAGGAACTCTGAGAGAGATCAGATGAGAGAGCTGCAAGAGTGCAGCCAGGCACCAACCCTCCCAGGATGAAGCGGGGACTTCCAAAAGTGAGCAAATCTCAACTCTTCAGAGCTCTGAGCAACTGCAAAGAGAAATGGTTGGTATCCATCTGGTGCCTACCATCAGGGAGCTGCAGAAGAAGAGCCAGAAAAGAACCAGGGCAGCCACATGGTTCTGGGTGTGACTGACAAAGGCATCCCCTGACATGCCCAGTCCAGGGCCCCACAGCTGCCTCAGGATGAATTAGGGCTTAATGCCAAAGCCACATAACACGGTGTTTGTGATATATACATTCACGCTTAAGCCAGTGGTTTCAGAAAACAGAAGTCTCACTTCATTGTGTAGTTCAGACATTCTCAAATAACAATTTTTTTTTTTTTCAGATGGAGTCTCTCAGTCGCCCAGGCTGGAGTGCAATGACACTTGCACTTGGCTCACTGCAACTTCCACCTCCCAGGTTGAAGGGATTCTCCTGCCTCAGCCACTCGAGTAGCTTGGATTGCAGGTGCCCGCCACCGAGCCCTCCTCATTGTTGTATTTTTAGTAGAGACAGGGTTTGGCCATGTTGGCCAGGCTGGTCTCGAACTCCTGACCTCAGGTGATCCGCCCACCCCGTCCTCCTAAAGTGCTGGGATTACAGGTATGAACTACCACTGTGGCCTCAAAGAACACTTTTGATGTTATTCTAAGGTCCTGAATTAAAGAACCTCTTCAGATGTTGATAAAGTTAACAGTCTCGTTAAAACAGACATCCAGGCCGGGCACAGTGGCTCATGCCTATAATCCCAGAACTTTGGGAGACCAAGGCAGGTAGACCACCTGAGGTCGGAGTTCAAGACCAGCCTGGCCAACATGGTGAAACCCCATCTCTACTAAATACAAAAAATTAGCTGAGCATGGTGACGCACGCCTGTAATCCCAGCTGCTTGGGAGGCTGAGGCAGAAGAATCACTTGAACCTGGGAGGCAGACATGCAGGGAGCCAAGATTGCAACATTGCACTCCAGAATGGGCAACAAGAGCGAAACTCTGTCTCAAAAAAAAAAGGGGGAGGGGGCCAGGCATGGGGACTCACGCCTGTAATCCCAGCACTTTAGGAGGCCGAGGCAGGCGGATCACCAGATCAGGAGATCAAGACCATCCTGGCTAATATAGTGAAACCCAATCTTTTAAAAATAAAAAAACAGGCATGGTTCAGTGGCTCACACCTGTAATCCCAGCACTTTAGTAGGCCAAGATCACTTGAGGTCAGGAGTTTGAGACCAGCCTGGCCATTTGGTAAAACCCCATCTCTACTAAAAATGTAGTAATTAGCTGGGCATGATGGGCACCTGTAATCACAGCTACTCAGGAACCTGAGGCACAAGAATTGCTTGAACCCAGGAGGTGGAAGTTGCAATGAGCTGAGATCGTGCCTCTGCACTCCAGTCTGGGTGACAGAGCAAGACTCCCTCTCAAAAAAAAAAACAAAAAACCAGACATGCAGAGTGCCAGAGTCCATACCGTGCCCTCTTCACAGTGGTACCTTCCTACCATCCATCTGGGGGTGTTACACTCTTTTCTTTCATGCCAGGTTGTTTTAATTATGAAACTTTACTCATCTACAGTATATGTGATAAAGAGCAAAGGGTCCGCATATATTCCTTATGAATGTCACATTTTTCTACATTTAATTTTTTTTTTTTTTTTTCTGAGATAGGGTCTCACTCTGTCACCCAGGCTGGAATGCAGTAGCATGATCTTGGCTCACTGCAGCCCTGACCTCCCATGCTAAGGTGATCCTCCCACCTCAGCCTCCAGAGTAGCTGGGACCACAGACGTGTACCACCACACCCAGCTAACATTTTTTATTATTATTTATAAAGATTGGGGTCTCACTATGTTGCCCAGGCTGTCTCAAACTCCTGGGCTCAAAGGATCCTCCCACATCTGCCTCCCCAAAATGCTGGGATTATAGGCATAAGCCACAGTGCCTGATGTATTTAATATTTTTATCTTTTTTTTTTTTTTTTTGAGACAGAGTCACACACAGTTGCCAGGCTGAAGTTCATTGGCCCGATCCCGGTTCACTGAAACCTCCGCCTCCCAGGCTCGTGATTCTCCTGCTTCAGCTTCCCAAGTAGCTGGGACTACAGGCGCATGCCACCACGCCCAGCTAATTTTTGTATTTTTTAGTAGAGACAAGGTTTCACCATGTTGGCCAGGATGGTCTTGATCTTTTGACCTTGTGATCCGCCTGCCTCAGCCTCCCAAAGTGCTGGGATTACAGGCGTGAGCCACTGAGCCTGGCCTAATTTTTAAGTACACAGAGTGTTTGCCTCATTGCATATCAACATTTTGTCAAATTAAATGAGCAATCTGCCTACAGAAAGGCAGAGAAGAGGGAGCAGTCACATACACAGAAGAGAATATACCTCTAGAATATAGTTTCTCTTTGCCATATAGCTCCTGGTTTCCTCTATAATTCTGTACAAGAGATATTTTACATTTCGTAAAAGCTTTAAAACTTGAAGTGTGGTAAATTAGATGGTATGGTCTTTCTCCTTTGGAAGAAGAAATTGCAGTCTTGTCTTTTACCTAAATCATTTTATGGGCCATTAATTGAATAGATAATGTTTCTCAGCAAAGGTTGAGGGGTCATTTACCATTTTCAACTTGACAACTACCTGTGATCACAGAAGCACAATGCAGAGAGAGGAGACAGGGAGCTTTTATGAAGAGCATAGGCTTGGCTGGAATTAGAAATCTACACAGTTCTTTAGTCTCTTATTTTGCATCGACAAATGAGTGAGTGAGATAACTACCAATTTTTTCACGATAATGGATTTTTGTTTTAATTGGAAATTCTCAATAGCAAAAAGTCTCCTGGTATGATAGTTTTGTTCAGAAAACCAAGGGCTGGCTGAGCGCAGCGACTCACGCCTGTAATCCCAGCACTTTAGGAGGCCAAGGTGGGTGGATCACAAGGTCAAGAGATAGAGACCTTCCTGGCCAACGTGGTGAAATCCTATCTCTACTAAAAAGATACAAAAATTAGCTGGGCATGGTGGTGCCTGCCTGTAGTCCCAGCTACTCCGGAGGCTGAGGCAGGAGAATTGCTGGAACCTGGGAGGCGGAGGTTGCAGTGAGCAGAGATCGCGCCACTGCACTCCAGCCTGGCGTCTGGCAACAAACCAAGACTCTATCTCAAAAAAAAAAAAAAAAAAAAAAAGAAAGAAAGAAAAGAAAACCAAGGGCTATATTTTTCTCTTTGAGATTCAAGAAATACCTAGACGAAAGACCAAAGAACTCACATCCAAATACCCACCTTTGCTGAAGATGTAGGGGCTGTGAACTGCTTTCCTAGCCACGATCAGAGGAGGGGTGCTTGGGCTTCTCAGGAAATAATTCTGCAAGTGACTAGGCCAGGACACTCAGAGCCGGGAAAGTGAAACTCCCTTGAAAAGGTGTCAAACAAACCAAAAAAAGAGTTTCTGCCAGGATTCTGAGCCCTGGCCAGGTGCAGTGGCTCACGCCTGCACTTTGGGTGACTGAGGCTAGTGAATCACTTGAGGTCAGGAGTTCAAGACCAACCTGGCCAACATGGCAAAACCCTGTCTCTACTAAAAAATACAAAAAAATTAACCAGGTGTGGTGGTGGATGCCTGTAGTCCCAGCTACTTGGGAGGCTGAGGCAGAAGATTCTCTTGAACCCAGGAGATGGAGGTTGCAGTGAGCCAAGATCGTGCCACTGCACTCCAGCCTGTGCAACAGAGCGAGACTCCATCTCAAAAACAAAAAAACAAATAAAGCTCTTAATCGAAACAACCTTCACCGTCAGTTATCCACCTCCACCCCACAGCCACTAACCTTTGTTGTCTGATGAGAACATGCTTAATTGAATCAAAGTTATCATGGGAAGGGCTATAACCACCACTGGGCTTGGTCAATTTCTTCCATCACGGGGAGCTAGCATACCTTTTCCAGAAAAAAATTAAAATTAAAAATTTAAAAATTATATATATATATAGTGGGCTGGGTGTGGTGCCTCACAACTGTAATCCCAGCACTTTGGGAAACTGAAGCAGCAGGACCACCTGAGGACAGGAGTTAGAGACCACCCTGGCCAACATGGTGAACCACAGTCTCTACTAAAAATATAAAAATTAGCCAGGGGTGGTGGTGGGTACCTGTAATCTCAGCTACTTGGGAGGCTGAGACAGCAGAATGGCTTGAACATGGGAGGCAAAGATTGCAGTGATCTGAGATCATGCCACTGCACTCCAGCCTGGTCTACAAGAGCAAAACTTCATCTCAAAAAATGAAATTTACCATTTTAACCATTCTTTGTTTATGAGTATGGGAAAATAACTGGAACTACAATTTACCATTTTAACCACTTTTAAGTGTTCAGCTCTGTAGCATTAAATACATTCACATTGTTGTGCGACCATCACCACCATCCATCTCTGGAACTTTGCCATCTTTCCAAAAGGGAACTCATATCCACTAAATGCTAACTCCCCATTCCCACCTTCCCCAATAGAATGGCAACCACCAGTCTATTTTCTGCTTCCATAAATTTAACTATCCGAGGAACTTCATATAAGACAGGAGCCACCAGCCTGGGCAACACAGAGCGACCCTGTGTCTACAAAAAATTTTTTAAAAATTGCCTGGTATGGTGACATACCTGAAGTCCCAGTTACTTGGGAGGCCGAGATGAGAGGATTGCTTGAGCCCAGGAATTTGAGGCTGCAGCCAGCCAAGATTGCACCACTGCACTCCAGCTTGGTTGATAGAACAAGATCCTGTCTCAAAAACAAAAACCAAAAAAATGCTATTTGCCCTTTTATGACTACCTTTTTTTTTTTTTTTTGTGACTGAGTCTTCCTCTGTTGCCCAGGCTGGAGTGCAGTGGTACTATCTCTGCTTACTGTAACCTCCACCTCCCAGGTTCAAGCGATTCTCCTGCCTCAGCCTCCTGAGTAGCTGGGATTACAGGCACGTGCCACCATGCCCGGATAATTTTTGTATTTTTAGTAGAGACGGGGTTTCACCATGTTGATCAGGCTTGTCTCAAACTCCTGACCTCGTTATCCGCCCGCTTTGGCCTCCCAAAGAACTGGGATTACATGTGTGAACCACTGCGCCTGGACCCACTTTTTTTTTTTTCAGATGGAGTTTAGTTCTTGTTGCCCAGGCCGGAGTACAATGGCACAATCTTGGTTCACTGCAACCTCTGCCTCCTGGGTTCAAGTGATTCTCCTGCCTCAGCCTCCTGAGTAGCTGGGATTACAGGTGTGCATGACCATGCCTGGCTAATTTTGTAATTTTAGTAGAGATGGAGTTTTTCCATGTTGGTCAGGTTGGTCTCAAACTCCCAACCTCAGGTGATCCACCTGCCTTGGCCTCCCAAAGTGCTGGGATTACAGGGTGAGCCACCATGCCCGACCCACCTTCCACTTTTATGTTATAGAGATGGCTTCCTTCCTTAAGGCAACTTCTGCTAGCTTCACACTTTTCTTCTGCAGCTTCCTTACCTCTTTCAGCTTTCATAGAATTAAAGAGAGTTAGGGCCTTGCTCTGAATTAGGCTTTGGATTAAGGGAATGCTGTGGCAGGTTTGATCCATCCAGACCACTCACTTTCTCCATATCAGCAATAAGGCTGTTTCGCTTTCTTTTTTTTTGAAAGACAGGGTTTCACCATGTTGGCCAGGATAGTCTTGATCTCCTGACCTCAGGTGATCCTCCCACCTTGGCCTCCCAAAGTGCTGAGGTTATAGGTGTGAGTCATTGCTCTGAGCCTTCTTCCTGTCTTTCTAATATTTTTTTGAAAAAAAGTATGAGCATAACCCAGTCAAAACTATTGATAACATTTTAATCTTAACATTACTAGAATAAAAATTTAAGTAAAAAGAAATAATATCCAACAATCTTTAGGTCTGTAAATGTAATAAAGAAGCAGAAATTCCCTCATATCACTCAGATTTCAATATTTGCAAGTTTTCTGCTAACTCGTGATGCCTGGCCAGGCATAAGGTTCTGAATTTTGCTCCTTCTCTGGCTATGCGTGTGACTGGTTGTTGTCTCTGCTCTGCCACTTCATTTGTGAACACGGCTCCTCATTCTTCCTATAGCCTGAGACAACAGGCTATAGGAAGTATCTCTAGCCACCTTGTGCTATGTGCTTGGCTCTTTGCAACAATATGAAACCAGTTGCTCACACCACGTAGTTTGAATGAAGCTAGAGCTTCTGTTGGGTGTGGTGGCTCACACCTGTAATCGCAGCACTTTAAGAAGCCAAAAGCTGGCGGATCTCTTGAGTTCAGGAGTTCAAGACCAGGCTGATCTCAAAAATTAGCTCGGAGTGGTTGTGGGCACGTACCTGCAATCTCAGCTACCCAGGAGGTTGAGGGATAAGAATCACTTGAACCCAGGAGGCAGAGGTTGCAGTGAGCTGAGATCAGGCCACTATACTCCAGCCAGGGCAACAGAGCGACACTCTGTCTTTAAAAAAAAAAAAAGAAAAGAAAAGTAAGAGTTTCAACTGCCTTTCCTGTGATTCTCCTGCCTCAGCCTCCAGGGCAGCTGGGATTACAGGCGCACACCACCACACCTGGTTAATTTTTGTATTTTTTTAGTAGAGACAGGGGGTTTCACCATGCTGGCCAAGCTGGTCTTGACCTCCTGACTTCAGGTGATCCACCCGCCTCAGCCTCCCAAAGTGCTGGGATTACAGGCATGAGCCACTGCACCCGGCCCTCATTTAATCTTCACAGCAATCTTATGAGACCGCTGTTATCAACTCCATTTTACGGGAGAGGAACTTAGCCAACTTTGGCCTAAGGTCATAGAGTTAACAAGCCCAGTGTGCTTCCAAGATGGGCAGCGTCACCTTAGTTTTAAGAAGTACAAACTGGCCAGGTGCAGTGGCTCACCCCTGAAATCCCAGCACTCTGAGAGGCAGGTGGATTTCTTAATCCCAAGAGTTAGAGACCAGCCTGGCAACATGGCAAATCTTCGTTTCTACAAAAAATACAAAAATTAGATGAGCCCGGGATGTGACAAGACCCTGTCAAAGAAGAAGAAAAAGAAGGAGGAGGAGAAAGTACAAACTGGTCCAGGCACAGTGGCTCACACCTGTAAACCCAGTGGTTTTGGAGGCTGAGAAAGAAGGATACCTGTCTCTAAAAAATGGGGCAAGGGGTGGGGACTCTGAATTAAGGTAAGGGACTCTGAATGAAGGTAATGGACTCTAAATTAAGGTAATGACTCTTAGCTGGAAGAGGGAAACTTTGAGAGCTAATTTGAAGTTGAAATGAGGCAGGATCTGATGACCAATGAATTGGATGTGGAAGACAAAGGAACGACAGACCCAGGATCCTGGGTCACTCCCAAGTTTCTGGTACTGCCATTAAGTGACAATAGACCATTAAGTGGCAATAGAGAATTCAGGAGGGACAGTTAGTTGGGAAAGGAGTTCAAATTGAGATCTAAAGAGTATGCATTTAGAAACAATAGGTCTGGAGCACAGGAGAAAGATCTGGCTGTAACTACAGAATCATCACTGGCAGTGAAAGGCACAGAAATGAATTCACTCAGGGGCAGAATATAGGGATGGAAAAGGGCTGAGGGCCAATCCATAGTGACGACACACAGTTGAGTATGTGCCCAGTACTGAGCCAGACAGACTGGGAACCCCATCCCAGCTCTGCCACATGTGGCCTTGGACAGTTTACTCCCTACACATAATGACCGTAATAATTCCTGCCTCATGGAGTGACTGTGAAAATCAAATAAGAAAAGGCATCTAAAGAACCCAGAACCCTAAGCAAATACTCAGTAAATGTTATGAGCTCTACTAGAAAACACAGCAAAGATTTTACAAGTTTATGAATATTAAGTGTAACTTTCATGTCTAGTAAGATATTTACCAAAAAATAATAAACATACTCTATTGAGCAAGTCAAGCACAGGGCTGGGTATTTTGCATTAGTCTCTTCAATCCAAGCAGCATTTTTCTGACTTAGTATTACGTTTATTATTCCCAGTTTACAGCGGAAGAGACAGAAGCATTGAGAGGGTAATTGACTTGCCCAAGGTCGCACATTCATTGTAAGCCTGAGGGGGGATAAGATGAAGGCCTGCTGGCCTCGGGCCCTGCAGAAAGCTAGGAAAAGCTTCCTGTTCACATACTTCATGAACCCATTAGAAAACATCAATATGTACAAGAAAAATGTCATTGAGATTTGCCTCATCTTAAAAATATCGGATAAAATTACTGTCCCATAGTTATGATTGTCAAAGTTGACAAAAGTAGAACATAGACTTCTTGAAATTTTCCCCAGTAAATTTAAGACATTTTTTGATGCTTACCTGGTCTCTTTACATAAAGTAACAGAAAAATAAATTGTGAATAACTAGGCTATATCTGGCACACTCTAATTATGTTCAGAAAATAGAAAAAAGATTGATGTGTATGACTGTTTCACTTAACTCAGTTTACCTGCTCCCAAACAAAGTTACAAGTGGTGCGATTCTGTTTCACCCAGTGCTTTTTATTTACTTATTTTTCTCTCCCCTTCCCTCACGCAGATGCTTTTTAAACTAAAGAATATATTGCAACTCAATAAATACACATTTACAACCCACATACACTTCTATTTTTTTCTCGATTGCTTTATTACTTGAATGACTAGTAATTTAACTTAAAGATTTTTTAATTGCTTCTTTTTCTTGCATATTTATTTGCATTCCTAAATTTACTTAACAAAAGGTTTTCTTATTTACATAGATCAATCTTGAGTGCAAAGCCCATAGACTATACTTGCAAGTAGACAATAGCTCTGCAGGGTTAAGGTATTAGAGCCTAAGTACCTTTCATTGTTTAAAACAGGGGCTAAGTGCTTCGTTTTAACCTAAATAGAGACCCCTTTAGCACAAAGAGCCAAAGTGAGTCATGGGTCCCTGCCTCATCTTTGCACGATTACAATGAGGCATAAAACTCTGAAAACCTTTAAAGGTTTTAAAAGCTTGCTCCCCCCCAGCCCCCCACCCCCCTACCATCACTCCCCAAATCATCAGTGTCACTCACTGCTAACCTCAATGCAGCAACTGCAATTATTTTAACACGTGCTAATTAGATTTATTAGGTTTCGGAGTTTGGGCCAGGTCTTTCCTAAAGGAACAGACAAGTCCAATCTGTAGATTATTAACTAGCCAGGTCTATATGCCAGAAAGTCTATTCTGACCTTTTTATTTTTTCATGAGACATTCATCAATGAATGGATTCATAGGACCACAAAGAAAACGTGAAGCATTTGTGTGCAATACTTTTTCCTCTAAAAGAATGATTACCTAATAGATTCTATTGAATGCCAAAATCTAACATCAAATTTTATTCTTAAACAGGTGCAGCTTACTTCAGTTGCTATAAAATAAACAAACACTTTTATAAGTCCACAGAAAGCATGGCATGAACTCAAGATTCACTGGCTACAACTCCCAATTAATTTTCCAGGAAACGTCATTTATTCATACTCTACCTTAGTTTTCTGATGAAAATGGGAATGGAAGAGCTAATCTGATTCAATAAATATTGTGGGGGGGAGGTAGGTTATTTTACACATATTTCTATAGTATTATGTATAATGAGCACATAATAAACAATATTTTAAATTATTTTGGGCCGGGCACGGTGGCTCACGCCTGTAATCCCAGCACTTTGGGAGGCCAAGGCAGGCGGATCACCTGAGGTCAGGAGTTCGAGACCAGCCCAGCCAACATGGTGAAACCCTGTCTCTATAAACAAATAAATGAATAATTTCGAAAATTTACAAACTGTTGACCATCATCTTTTTTTTTCAATAAAGATAAAGGTGTGCAAGCAAGATGCAGGTTATTCTTTCAATGTATCTACTCAGCCAAGATTGTCTGTACTGTTTGTCTCTTACAAATTTTTTTGAGGCACAGCCTCCCAGACACCTGATTTTTCATTTCATTCCCTGGCATCTCACCCCTATGCCCTCCAAAATGTTATACTAGACAGAAAAATCCATTTTTGTACCATGTACAAAGCAGAATCTTAGAGACCCATCTCTGACGTTAATGGATAAAAATTAAATGTATAAGTCTCTTGAAAAAAAGATTAAAAAGAAGCATCTTTGAAAACAGAACTTGTTTTATTGCATTTTTTCTTTAATTCTGATTACTTTTGCTTAGTTCTTGCAAGTTTAATTTACATCTAAATTTCCTGTTTATTTATTATATTTTCCCAATATTTACAGAAACACCTTTTAAAAAGTACCAACAACACAGTTCAATTTGTGCTATCAATTAACGTGAATCTCTAATATTTTTTTCTCCCTGTGTAATGCATTGAAACTTTTCTGCCTAAAGATCTTGAAAAGGCCATTTGCCCTTTCCCTTTCACTAAATTATTTTAATTTTGTAAAGTTTGCATCCTTCACCCCATGAAACAATAATTAACATTTTCATAAATTCTCCTTCTCTTCTCCCCTTGCCCACCAACCACAGCTGTGCATTCTAATGTTCCTCATAGGTCCTTGGCAATTAATGAAAATATTTATCTACAAATGCGTATGAGGTTACCACAACCTCTCTTGATGAGATTTACATTCCAAGAAGCAGACATCTTAGAAAGCAGAATCAACAGTGCACTGAAACCATAGGATTCCACAAATAAATTGATGATAAATGTTGATAACCTGTTTTCACTCTCCACTGTTTTTCATAAAAGTTATTTTAACTACTTGCATAAACACACACACAGAGAAGGCTATACTAGAGTAAATTAGTGTTTTGTCCCTTACCAGAAGGAAGCTAAGAAGCTAAAAGGTAATGAGTTTTATTAACTCTCATAATGTCTGCAAAGTAGCACAGCATCCAAGTATTGGATCCCTTTTTAGTCACTCCCCAAAGACCTACTTACAGGAGCAAACGCATCAATACGTAATTGATCAGCAAAATGCCGGCTGATGCACTCTGCTTCCAGTTACTAGCTTAGTTCTTATACCATTCCCACAGTCTGTAATGAACCTACCAAAACACACACTGCACTGTGCTGGAGTCAGCAAGCTATGTTCCCAAAGTTTCTTCAAAGCTCATTTGTTTGGAATTAGAATAACTTTTTCCAATGAAACTATATTAAGAGGCTGGGTGAGGTGGTTCACGCCTGTAATCCCAGCACTTTGGGAGGCCGAGGCGGGAGGATCACCTGAGGTCGGGAGGTCAAGATAGGCCTGGCCAACATAAGGAAACCCCGTCTCTACTAAAAATACAAAAAATTAGCTAGGCGTGGTGACAGGTGCCTGTAATCCCAGCTACTCGGGAGGCTGAGACAGGAGAATCACTTGAACCCAGGAGGCGGAGGTTGCAGTGAGCCAAGATCACGCCATTGCACTCCAGCTGGGGAAACAAGATCGAAACTTTGTCTTAAAAAAAAAAACAAAACAACAACAAAAAATATATATTACAATAGTTGTGAGGTTCTCTGGTCAGGACACAAAATCTTCCACACTCATTTTGCTAATCTGCAATGAAAAAAAGACTAGAAAGCAAAACGAAATTAAACAAAACTGTAAAAATAAAAGGATAAGAAATTGGTATATTCATCAGTAATTCCAGTGCTTGAGAAAAGCAGATTTAATTAGAGACAGTTATGGGCTTGTTCAGGAGGTTTGCACTCAGGGGAGATTCGTTTTCTAGCAAGCGTCCTTTAGTTAGTGTATTTAATTACTGACCTAGCACTATTCTTATCATTTCAGTCGTGATGCCTAAATCCCCTCACGGCTAGATAACTCACTTTCAAATGAAGTCACTGGACAAATCAGTGGTTCACAGGGTGGGGTTCCCTGATCAACAGCATCAGTATCACCTGGGATCTGATTAGATCTGATTAGAAATGCAAATTCCCAGGCCCTACCCTAGACTTACTGAAGCTGAAACTCCCAGGCGGCCCCGCAATCTGGATTTCAATAGGCCTCTGGGGGATTCGGAGCATGCTAAAGTTCGAGAAGCACTGGATTAGACCTCTGTTTCCAAAACTATCCTAGTGATAAAAAAATAACCTGAGGTCCTGATTAAAATGAAAGATTCTCAGAACCCATTCCCTGGAGTCACTCAGTAGAGCCTGAGAGTCAGTATTTTAACCAGCAGCCCAGGTGCCTCTTCTCCTCCGGCAAGTTTAGGAAGCTCTGCATGAGTTATCTTAAAGTCTTCTTTCTAGAAGGCTTTCTAGAACAAAAGTGAGGTAGAGTGAGGGTTAAAGATATTCCCCCTCCCCCACTCCTTCAAAGTATGACCTGGAGGACAGAGGGAACCTGAGGCAGGCAAAAAGATTGTGTTTATATCTGTAAGAAAATCCTTGCCAGTGAAAGATGGAGAAGGGAGGCATGGCTGGGCCAATGTCCCTCTGTGCAGAGATAAGGGAAAGATGGAAAATACACCTTGGTGACTAGCTGAAACGGCCTCCGGGTACAATTAACCACTTACCTTGGCAAGATATTCCTAAATTAGATGTTCACAATTTAGAGGACTGGATGCGTGCAGTGTTACATAACGGCAGTTGTAGGTACAGCCCTAGCACTCTATTGACGTTTGATTGCTTTCCATCTTGACTCTGGAAACAGTGCCAATGACTAGGGGCCCATCTTGCTGGGCAGGCAAAGAAGGCAAGCCCTGGAAATCCCCCAGCCTCTGCTAACACATGCCCGAAATTACACCCCCAAGATTTCAATAGCTTTTTTTCTTTTTCTTTACTTTTTTTTTTTTTTTTTTTTTTTGAGATGGAGTCTCGCACTGTCACCCAGGCTGGAGTACAGTGGCAGGATTTCGGCTAGCTGCAATCTCCGAGTCCCAGGCAAGCGATTCTCCTGCCTCAGCCTCCCAAGTAGCTGGGACTACAGGCACTCGCCACCATGCCCAGCTAATTTTTTGTAATTGTAGCGGAGATGGGATTTTACTATGTTAGCCAGGCTGGTCTCAAACTCCTGACTTCATGAACCGCCCGCCTCCCAAAATGCTGGGATTATAGGCGTGAGCCACCACACCCAGCTCAATAGCTTTTTAGTCTTGGATTTCTTTCTTTTTTTTATTTTTATTTTTGTTTTATATATTTCAGGATATTAGACCTTTGGCATAGCTTGAATTTCTTAAAGAATGCAAACATTAGGGCCAGGCGCGGTGGCTCACGCCTGTAATCCCAGCACTTTGGGAGGCCGAGGAGGGCGGATTACGAGGTCAAGAGATCGAGACCATCCTGGCCAACATGGTAAAACCCCCTCTCTAAAAAAAAAAAAAAGAAGAATGCAAACATTAAAGCTTATTTAGCTCAAGAACCCTGCTGCTCATCCTTCCAGGTTCAGCTATTTTTTGTAAGGAGAGGGCCTAGGGATCTAGGGTAAGTGGAAGAATGTCTGTATTTTAGGTGGTTTAAGAGAGCCCTAAGGGCTGTCTTGTTTGTTTAAAATGGATAGAGAACCAGGTTAGAGGGTATGAAGATAAATAATAAATGAGTCACGGCTCAAGACCACAATTAGGCCAAGGTTAATAAGATTCAATCCCAGTGGGCAAAGCTTCTCTCTTTAGAAGGAGACACTACATAATTGTATCTGGCTCATGTACCTGTTGGTATAGCTATCTTTTTTTTGAGATGGAGTTTTGCTCTTGTCACTCAGGCTGGAGTGCAGTGGCCCGATCTCAGCTCATTGCAACCTGCTATCATTTTTTTTCAATCTAAATCAAAACCAAAATCAAAAGTATAATCCTGATGAAATTTAAGATCCTCTTTGTGGCGGGGCGAGGTATGGTTCATGCCTATAATCCCAGCACTTTGGGAGGCTGAGGCAGGCGGATCACTTGAGGCCAGGAGTTTGAGACCAGCCTGGCCAACGTGGTGAAACCCTGTCTCTACTAAAAATACAAAATTAGCCAACGTGGTGGCGCATGTCTGTAATCCCAGCTACTGGGGACGCTGAGGCAGGAGAATCACTTGAAGCCAGGAGGCGGTGAGCCGAGATCACACCATTGCACTTCAACCTGGATGACAAGAGCGAAACTCCATCTCAAAAAAAAAAAAAAGAATTCTCAGAATTTTAATGTAAAAGTTCTATATGGCTTCCTTCCAATACCGATATTGATGTCACTTCTAAAGATTGAGCTAAAACAAAAGATCCTAGCACTACATTTCTTGGCTGAAAGTGCAATCATTTCCCATCTGGTCATTTGGCTAAGTTAAGGTACAGTGGTCTTTAGAATTGGAAATGAAGGTCAAGACAGTTGTCTTTTTGTTTTTGCCCAAGAAAATTAGTTATTCATGTTTTTATTTTTTATGTTTTACTTTTATTTAGTTTGTTACTTTTGAGACAGAGTCTCTGTCGCCCAGGCTGGAGTGCAGTGGTGCTATCTCGGCTCACTGCAACCTCTGCACCCCAGGCTCAAGCGATCTTCTGCTCTTAGTCTCCTGAATAGCTGGGACTACAGGTGTGCACCACCATGCCTGGCTAATTTTTGTATTTTTTGTAGAGACAGGGTTTCACCATGTTGTCTAGACTGGTCTCAAATCCTAGCCTCGAATGATCCGCCCACCTCAGCCTCCCACAGTGCTGGAATTACAGGCATGAGCCACCTTGCCCTCCATGTTTCTGTTCATTGCTTTGTTCATTTGTTTGTTTGTTTTTGAGAGGAGTCTAGCTCTGTCATCCAGGTTGGAGTGTAGTGTCCCAATCTCAGCTCACTGCAACCTCGCCTCCTGGGTTCAAGCAATTCTTCTGTCTCAGCCTCCCCCTCCACAGTTGCGGGGACCACAGGCACCCACCACCACGCCCACCTAATTTTTGTATTTTTAGTAGAGACAGGGTTTCACCATATTGGCCATGCTGGTCTCAAACTCCTGCCCTCAGGTGATCTACCTGCCTCAGCCTCCCAAAGTGCTGGAATTACAGGCATAAGCCACTGCACCCCGGTGCCTTAGGTTTTAAAAAGAGCAGTGTGTGGCTGGGCATGGTGGCTCATGCCTGTAATCCCAGCACTTTCTTTTTTCTTTCTTTCTTTCTTTCTTTTTTTTTTTTTTGAGACAGAGTCACTCTGTTGCCAGGCTAGAGTGCAGTGGCACAATCTCGGCTCACTGTAACCTCTGCCTCCCAAGTTCAAGTGATTCTCCTGCCTCAGCCTCCCGAGTAGCTGGGATTACAGGCACTTGCTACCACACCCAGCTAATTTTTGTTATCTTTTAGTAGAGACGGGGTTTGACCAGGTTGGCCATGATGGTCTCAGTCTCTTGACCTTGTGATCCGCCCGCCTCAGCCTCCCAAAGTGCTGGGATTACAGGTGTCAGCCACCATGCCTGGCAATCCCAGCACTTTCTGGGTGTCCAAGGTGGGCGGATCACTTGAGCCCAGGAGTTTAAGACCAGCCTGGCCAATGTGGTGAACCCTGTCTCCACAAAAAATACAAAAATTTTAGCCAGGCATGGTGGTGCATGCCTGTAGTCCCAGCTTCTCAGGAGGCTAAGGTGGGAGGATCTCCTTAGCCTGAAGAGGTTGAGGCTGTAGTGAGCTGGATCATGCCCCTGCCCTCCAGCCTGGGGGACAGAGTGAGACTGGGTCTCAAAGATAAAATAAAAAGATCAGTGTCTCTGTTGTATTGAGAACAGACAGTACTGGTGGGGGTTGGGAGGGAAGGCCAGGACAGAAAAAGGGAGCCTGACGAGGAGGCTACTACAACGTCCACCAGAGAGAGGATGTTAGGAGCCTCCGACAGCTACGGAGGTGGTGAGGGCTGGTCCCTTTCAAGGATTCAATGTGGGGTAAGAGACAAGAGAAGGATGACTCCAAGGCCTCCTCCCCTCCCCCACATATCTGCTTGTTTGCTTATATTTGAGTGAGCAGGTGAAGATTAGAATGGCATTAACTGAGATAGGGAAGTTGTGGGTGGAGCGAAGTAGGGAAGAATCTCACGAATTTGTTTTTGGACAAAGTAAATTTGGGATGCCTGTTTGACCTCATAGTTGAGATCCTGGGCAGAATCTGGGCTCAGGGAAGAGGTCCAGGCTGAAGATATAAATATAAGATTTGTCCACATAAAGATCATTATTAAAGCTATGAGACAGAAGAGAAGAAATCCAAGGACTAAATACCCATTGTTCTGAAATATGCTTTTCCTGGTTTTCTACTCAGCAAACATAGATCTGCCTCATTCTTCCTAACCGCCACATTTGGGAGAGAAATAGCAATCTGCTTGTCTATCCTTTACTGTTGAATATGAGATTATTTCCAATTTCTCTCTATTACAAACACCACCACAATAAATATCCTATTTGTACTCATGCATGAATATTTATCTAAGGGCAATAATTCCAAGAAGGAGAATTAAAAAATGTAACGCTTAGGCCAGGTGCAGTCGCTCACACCTGTAATCCCAGCACTTTGGGAGGCCAAGGCGGGCGGATCACGAGGTCAGGAGATCGAGACCATCCTGGCCAACATGGTGAAACCCCGTCTCTACTAAAAAATACAAAAATTAGCTGGGCGTGGTGGTGTCTGCCTGTAGTCCCAGCTACTAGGGAGGCTGAGGCAGGAGAATTGCTTGAACCCAGGAGGCAGAGATTGCAGTTTGCCAAGATTGTGCCACTGCACTCCAGCCTGGTGCCTAGTGACAGAGCAAGACTCTGTCTCAAAAAAAAAAAGTGTAACTCTTTATTTTTTTTTGAGAAGGAGTCTCGCTCCGATGCCCAGGCTGGAGTGCAGCAGAGAAATCTTGGCTCACTGCAACCTCCGTCTCCCAGGTTCAAGTGATTCTCCTGCCTCAGCCTCCCAAATAGCTGGGATTACAGGTGCCTGCCACCACGCTCTGCTAATTGTTGTATTTTTAGTAGAGACGGGGTTTCACCATGCTGGCCAGGCTGGTCTCAAACTCCCAACCTCAGGTGATTCACCCACCTCAGTCTCCCAAAGTGTGGAGATTACAGGCATGAGCCACTTCACCCAGCCAGAAAGTATAACTTTAAATGACTTTGTAATATACAGACTGCTATGGGTTGAATTGTGTCTCCCCAAAAAGATAAGATAAAGTCCTAATCCTCAATACCTTGGAATGTGAACTTATTTGGAAATAGAATTGTTGCAGGTGTAATTAATTAAGGTGAAGTCATAGTGGAGTAAGGCAGGCCTCTATTCCACTGACTGCTGTCCTTATAAGAAAAGGAGGCCGGGGGCGGTGAACCGGGTTCACACTACTGCATGCCAGCCTGGGGGATGGGGCAAGACCATGTCTCTGAAAAAGAGAAAAAGGAGAGGAAGAGAAGGAGAGAGACAGAGGGAAGATGTCATGTGACAACAGAGGTAGGGATTGGAATTCCATAGCTACAAGCCAAGGAATGCCAAGAATTGTCAGAAACATCAGAAGCTAAGAGAAAGGTGTGGGACAGACTTTTTTCTTAAAACATTAGAGAGGTTAAAACCTTAAAGAGAGAGGAGGGATGGAAAAAATAAATAAATAAATAAAAATTTTAAGGAAACCTTAAAGAGAGAGCATAGTTCCAATGACATCCTGATTTTGAACTTCTAGCTTCCAAAACTGAGGAATAAATTATTGTCAGCTAGGTATGGAGGCTCACTTCTGTAATGCCAGCACTTTGGGAGGCCAAGGTGGGTGAATCACTTGAGGTCAGGAGTTTGAGACTAGCCTGGGTAACATGGTGAAACCCCATCTCTACTCAAAATAGAAAAGTTAGCTGGGTATAGTGGTGCATGCCTGTGGTACCAGCTACTCAGGAGGCTGAGGCAGGAAAATCGCTTGAATCCGGAAGGCAGAGGTTGCCGGGAGCTGATATCATGCCATTGCACCCCACCCTGGGTGATAGAGTGAGACTCTGTCTCAAATAAATAAATAAATAAGTAAATATTGTAATTTTAAGCCACTCAATTTACGATTCTTTGTTAAAGCAGCCCTAGAAAACTAGCACACATTAACACCGTAATTTACCATTTCCCTACATTTGTACATTTATTACCTATTTTTTCCTACCATTACAAACAATTACAGAGCAAGAGAATTCTGCTCTTGAGAAAATAATAATGGTTAACATTTACATATGACTATGGGCCAACCACGGTCTAAGCACGTCACACATATTATCTCCTTGAATTCTACAAGCAATCTAATTACGTAGGGACTATTATTATCTTCCCCATTTTGCAGATGTGGACACTGAGGCATAGAAAGGTTAAATGCCTTTTTCAAGGTCACATGGCTAATAGAAGAGCAGAGAAGTTTTCAAGTCCAGACAGTCTAGCACCAGTGTGAGCTGCCTCTTACCATCACCCTCCACCTATTAGAGACTGCAGACTTTACTGTTAGAAAATATTGGAGATGGCCAGGCACCATGGCTCACACCTGTAATCCCAGCATTTTGGGAGGCCAAGGTGAGCAGATCATTTGAAGTCAGGAGTTCAAGACCAGCCTGACCAACATGGAGAAACCCCATCTCTACTAAAAAAAATACAAAATTAGCCAGGCATTGTGGCGCATCCCTGTAATTCCAGCTACTTGGGAGGCTAAGGCAGGAGAATCGCCTGAACCCGGGAGGCGGAGGTTGCGGTGAGCCGAGATCACACCATTGCACTCCAGCCTGGGCAACAAGAGTGAAACTCCGCCTCAAAAAAAAAAAAGAAGATATAGAACATTGGCTGGATACAGTGAACCAAGATTGTGCCACTGCACTCCAGTCTGGGCAACAGAGCAAGAATCTGTCTCAAATAAATAAATAAATAGTTATAGAACATTATGCCCTTTCCCTGTCAATAAACCCCTCAGATGAATTTTTTGTTGTTGTTGTTTTAAGGATCCAAAAGTTTCATAGGCAAGAAAGAAAGAAGGAAGGGCTGGGCACGGCGGCTCACACCAGTAATCCCAGCACTTTGGGAGGTGGAGGTGGGAGGATCACCTGAGGTTAGGAGTTCGAGACCAGCCTGACCAACGTTGAGAAACCCCGTCTCTACTAAAAATACAAAATTAGCTGCGTGTGGTGGCACATGCCTGTAATCCCAGCTACTTGGGAGGCTGAGGCAGGAGAATCACTTGAACCCAGGAGGCAGAGGTTACGGTGAGCTGAGATCATGCCATTGCACTCCAGCCTGGGCAACAAGAGCAAAACTCCATCTCAGAAAAAAAAAAAAAGAAGGAAGAAGAAAACAGCTCCCCTGATACAGAGAGAGAGGGACGGGGGATTCAAACAAAGAGAAAAACCCCTTCCCCTCTTTTTTTTTTTTGAGACTGAGTCTCACTCTGTCACCCAGGCTGGAGTGCAATGGTGCAATCTCAGCTCACTGCAACCTCCGCCTCTCAGGTTCAAGCCATTCTCCTGCCTCAGCCTCCCACGTAGCTGGGATTACAGGCGTGTGCCACCATGTCCAGCTAATTTTGTATTTTTAGTAGAGACGGGGTTTCACCATGTTGGCCAGGCTGGTCTCAAACTCCTGACCTCATGATCTGCCTGCCTTGGCCTCCCAAAGTGCTGGGATTACAGGTTTGAGCCACCATGCCTGGCTAGTCTTTTAATGTCTTATTGCCACAGAATGTTTTAATATATGACTATACCACAACTTACTCACCTGTTCATTTGTGGATAGACATTTGTGCTGATTCCAGTTTGAGACTAATTTTTTTAAATAATTTCTTTCTTTTTTTTTTTTTTCTGAGACGGAGTCTCTCTCTGTCACTGAGGCTTGAGTGCAGTGACACGATCTTGGCTCACTTCAACCTCTGCCTCCCGAGTTCAAGAGATTCTCCTGCCTCAGCCTCCTGAGTATCTGGGATTACAGTCGTGCGACCCCATGCCTGGCTAATTTTTTTGTATTTTTAGTAGAGACGGGGTTTCACCATGTTGGTCAGGCTGGTATGGAACTTCTGATGTCATGATCTGCCTGTCTCGGCCTCCCAAAGTGCTGGGATTACAGGCATAAGCCACCGAGCATGGCCTTTTTTTTTTTTTTTTAATTTTTTTTTTTAAAAAGAAAAAAGTTGGGGTTTCACCCTGATGGCCCGGCTGGTCTTGAACTTCTGACCTCAGGTGATCCACCCACCTCGGCCTCCCAAAGTGCTAGGATTACAGGTGTGAGCCACCACACCTGGCCTCTTTTTTTTTTTTTTTTAAGCAGAGACAGGCTCTCACTATGTTGCCCAGGCTCGTCTTGAACTCCTGGACTCAAGCGATCCTCCTGCCTTGGCCTTCCAAAGTGTTGGGATTACAGGCATGAGCCACCATGCCTAGCCTAATTTGAGACTATTAGGAATAGAGTTTCTATGAACATTGTAGCATAAATTCTTTTGTGAACTTATGCACTTACTTCACTTGGGTACATACCTGGGAGTGGCACTGCTGAATCGTGAAGTAGGTATATGTTGGACTTTTACTAGAAACTGCCCTCCTATACTGGAGTTCCCAACTCACCAACCCAAAATAGAAGCCAGGGAGAAGGGATTCCATTCATGCAGTCTATACAGGTCATCCTCCAAGGGCACGAAACACTAATGAAAAGTAGAAGAAATGTAGGCCAGGTACGGTGATTCATACCAGTAATTCCAGCACTTATGGAGGCCGAAGAGAGAGGATCACCTGAGGCCAAGAGTTCAAGACCATCCTAGGCAACACAGTGAGACTTCATCTCTACAAAACATTTAAAAAATGGGCCGGATGCAGTGGCTCACACCTGTAATCCCAGCAGTTTGGGAGGCCAAGGTGGGCAGATCATGAGGTCAGGAGTGTGAGACCAGCCTGGTAGAGAGACCAGCCTGGCCATTAAGGTGAAACCCTATCTCTACTAAAAATACAAAACTTCGGCATGGTTATGGGTGCCTATAATCCCAGCTACTTGGGAGGCTGAGGCAGGAGAATTGCTTGAACCTGAGAGACAGAGGTTGCAGTGAGCTGAAGATGGCACCGTTGCACTCCAGCCTGGGCAGTAGAGTGAGACTGTCTACCAAAAAAAAAAAAAAACAGGAAAAAGAAAGAAAGAATTTTGGTAATCCTACTACTGAATAATTTAGATGATAAATTCTTTAATATAAATGTAAATTTTAGAGTTGGTATAACATAAGCTCTAAGTAATTTAAAAATCTATCAGTCATGCTGATACAGACAGGAGACAGGCAAATACTGGGTAGAAGAGGTTCCCAGGCAAATGTCCCACCCCCAAGCCTGGACCCTACTGCCCTAAGAACAGCCAATCCTGTTTTGGGCCCAAAAAGTTACCTTCTGGCCCTCCATGCTCCCATATCCTGTACCTATATAAACCTCGAACCTGAGGTGCCCAGAGCAGATGAGGAGACACACAGATGAATGGCAGAACAGCGCAGCAGAGAAAATGAGCCAAGAAGGAGCGTCTGAACACTGAGAGGAGTTTGGCTTGGGACAGTCAGAGTTCACTGCTAGACGGCCAAAGTCCAGGGGAAGATCATCTTCCCACTCCATACCCCCTTCCAACTCCCCATCCATCCCACTGAGAGCCATCTCCACCTCTCAGTAAAACCCCTGCCTTCGTCCTTCAAGTCCATGTGTCAAGTGATTCTTCCAGGATGCTGGACAAGGACCCAGGTTCCAAGGGGGCACTGGGGTGGGTTAACACTTAAGCCATCTGTGATGGCAGAGCTAAAAGAGCACTGTAACACTGGGGCTTCAGGAATCACAGGCACCCACCCTTGGACACTGCTCTGGTTCCTGCAACTGTCCGGCTGCCTGCTCTCACTCCCATAAAGGGTTTGAGCTCACAGTGGCTGGCAGAACAGAGTCTCACCCCTGTTACACATCGTGCAAGGAATCCTGGGAACTCTCTCATCTCAAATTTTTTAGCTGTGTTGTTTTAGAATGATAATTCTGTGTGTGTGTGTGTGTGTGTGTGTGTGTGTGTGTGTGTAATAAAGATAGGGTCTCACTCTGTTGCCTAGGTTTCAGTTCAGTGGCATAATCATAGCTCACTGTGATCTCAAACTCCTGGCTTTAAGGGATCTTCCTGCCTCAGCCTCCTGAGTAGCTGGGCAGGCAATAATTATTTCTGATAAAATTGAATGTCACTTTTTTTAAAATTCCACAAAAAGATTCTTTTTCTTTTGGCACTGTCATGAAATACCATTTAGCTGAAAACACTTTACTACCCACATTTGTGAGGTGATTTCAGGGCTTAAGCTTCATATCCATTATTAGTGGGAATTACATAGCATTTCTCAATAATTCACACTAATGTATAAACTAAATGGTGGGAAACTGCCCTGAGAGACTTTAAAAATTCACTTAAAAAGTCAATATAGAACAAATTATATAAAATTTTAAAGTGTTTTCCCTTCTCCCTGAGGAATAAATGAGGAATAGAAACTCAAGATGAAGTTGATTGGATAACATAACTTACTTGAGACTCGCCTGTCCTAAGAAATCAATTACCTGGCTGTTCCTTGTTACCTGCTTAAAAATTGTTCCTTTTTTTCTTTTCTTTTTTTTTTTTTTTTTTGAGACAGGGTCTCACTGTGTCACCTGAGCTGGAATGCAGTTGGCAATCTCTGCTCCCTGTGACCCCTGCCTCTGAAGCTGGAGGGCCCCTCCCACCTCAGCCTCCCAAGTAAGTGGGACTACAGGCACGCATCACCATGCCTGGCTAATTTTTGTATTTTTTGTAGAGACACGGTTTTATCATGTTGCCCAGACTGGTCTCAAACTCCAGGGCTCAAGGGATTCACCCACGTTGGCCCCCTCAAAGTGTTAGGATTACAGATGTGAGCCACCACACCTGGCTTCTTTAAAGACAAAGACTTGCTATGTTGTCCAGACTGGCCTCAAACTCCTGAGTTCAAGTGATCCTTCCACCTCAGCCTCCCTAAAGTGTTGGGATTATAGGCATGAGCCACTGTGCCTGGCCAAAAATTATTTTCTTTCAATTCAAGGAGAAATTGTCTTGTTAAGATGACATTAATAGAAGGAAAATGGGATGCCTCAGAAAGAAAACTGTCCTGAAAAAGACAGTCCAGTTGCCTTCAGGATTTCCATGCTGGAGAAGCTCCCAAGTCAATTACAGCCTTGTCTGAAGTAAAAATACTATTAAGGGAAATTAATGCTTTGCCCTCAAAATTTTTTGCTCTCAAAGATTCTTTTATAAAAAATAGAGAGTTTGATTAAGAATTCAACTCGTTTTTTAGTTCTTTTTCTTAAAAGTCAGAAGGAAAATACGAAGAAACATATGCCTGCAGCTTTGAAATAAAGAGTATTTTCTTCTCTTAACAGGGCGTTCTGAGGTCTGGATGCGGCTCTGTTAATACAGAGAAGTAATACTTTGAGGAAACAAAGTGTGCTACCTTACCCCCAAATCACAGCGGTAATTACCTTCCTGATGTTCATTTGTGTAAAAATCATCCTTCATTAGGTTTATGCTTTCCGATGTTGAAATACTAAGTTAGGTAGTTGTCTTTCTAATAAGTCACCTTGGGTATTACCTGTGTGTGCCCTATTCAGATCAGTGGTCCGGAAATAAAATGTAGGAGGGAGAAGAGGGGAATTCAGGGAGTTAGGTAACCTTGGTGGCAAGATTGAGGAACCATAGAACTGTTCTGAATGATGCAACCGGAATGCTGTTTTCATAAAAAACGGGTGAATAAATCCTCAACAAGAATCTACCAACACTTAAGTTCAGCTTTACTATGCTCTGCAAGAAGACTGTGTTAGTTTCCTGAGGCTGCCATAACAAAGTTCCACAAACTAGGTGGTTTAAAATAACAGAAATGTATTCTCTGACACTTCTGGAGGCCAGAAGTCCAAAACGAAGGCGTCAGCTGGGCTGTCCTCCCTCAAGGTGCTAGGGAAGAATGTGGCAGCTCCCGGCATTTCTCGGTTTATGGCTGCAGGATTCTAATCTCTGCCCCCATCGTCATATGATTTCCTCCTGGTCTTCTCTCTCTCTCTCTCTCTCTCTCTCTCTCTCTCGACGGAGTCTTGCTCTGTTGCCCAGGCTGGAGTGCAGTGGCGCGATCTTGGCTCACTGCGACCTCCACTTCCTGGGTTGAAAAGATTCTGCTGCATCAGCCTCCCTGGGATTACAGGCATGCACCACCATACCTGAATAATTTTTTGTGCTTTTAGTAGAGACGAAGTCTCACTGTGTTGGCCAGCGTAGTCTTGATCTCCTGACCTCGTGATCCACCTGCCTTCGCCTCCCAAAGTGTTGGGATTACAGGTGTGAGCCACCGTGCCTGGCCCTCAGCCTTCTTAAGTAGCTCGGACTACAGCTGTGCCATTACCCTCTGTTTCTGTATTTTTGGTAGAGACGGGGCTTCACCATGTTACCCAGGCTGGTCTGGAACTCCTGGGATCAAGCAATCTAACTGTGTTGACCTCCCTTTTTTTCATATAAGGTAATATTTACCGGTTTAGGACACTGACATACCTTTTGAGGGGCCACCATTCAACCCACTACAATTATTAGGTCTGAATATTTACTCCTTTGGATGCTAAATATCTTACCCTCTCAATAGCGTTCATCACTTTTTCACAGGAAAAAATAAAAGCTAGCTTTATCAGGGGAAGCATTAAGAGGAAACTACGGCAGCTGCCTTGCTTATCCGTATACTTGGATCTTCTGGTTCATTCTTTCATGGTGATTTTTTAGACAAAGGTGGCCAAATCTTGTAAGGGGAACTGAATTTTTTTTTCTTTTGTTTTAAGACAGGGTTTCACCAAGTTAGTAAGGCTAGTCTCAAACTCCTGACCTCAGGTGATCCACCTGCCTCAGCCTCCCAAAGTGATGGGATTACAGGTGTGAGCCACTGCGCCTGGCTTTTTTTTTTTTTTTTTTTTTTTTTGAGACAAAGTTTTACTCTCCTTACCCAGGCTGGAGTCCAATGGCATGATCTTGGCTCACTGCAACCTCCACCTCCTGGGTTCAAGCGATTGATTCTCCTGCCTCAGCCTCCCAGGAAGCTGGGATTACAGGTGTCTGACATCACACCTGGCTAATTTTTTGTATTTTTAGCAGAGACAGGGTTTCACCATGTTGGCCAGGCTGGTGTCGAACTCCTGACCTCAGGTGATCCACCTGCTGGGAGGCTGAGGCGGGCCGATCACCTGAGGTCAGGAGTTCGAGACCAGCCTGGCCAACATGGCAAAACCCCGTCTCAAAAAAAAGAAAAGAAACTTCTATTTCTAAGCCTGTGGATATTCACTTTTTCAATGCTACAGCAGTTTTCAAAATTAGAGAGTCTAAACTCATTGCAGAAGTCCAGTAACCCCTGATCTGCTTGATGGCAGTGTCCATGCGGATGCTTCCGTTTTGTAATGGTTTACTGACAACGGTTGCCCTGTGAGAACTGACAGGCAGGCAAGGTGCTACAGGGACTGACTCTAGAGATAGATGTGCGCAGACCTCCTCCCGCCCGCAGCCCTCGGGAGCTACAGTGGCCACAGCTACTCTGAGGTAGGTCCCAGCCTCGCCCCACCCCCAGGCCTGCGCCGGCACACTGGGTGCTTGAATAATTTCTCCAGCTCCTGCCCTGCCCCCTTTGCCCGCAGGCCGGAGTCCCACCCTGCTGAGGGTTTATCTCTCCTGCTCCTACTTCTTTCTACCATGGGATTTTGCTTACAAAACAAGTTCAACGATAAAATAATTAAGAATTTTAAGAGTGCAGGGGTGCAGTGGCTCATGCCTGTAATCCCCAATAATCTGGGAGGCCAAGGCAGGGGGATCACTTGAGGTCAGGAGTTCGAGACCACCCTGGCCAACATGGTGAAACCCCCGTCTCTACTAAAAATACAAAAATTAGCTGGGTGTGGTGGCCTCCGCCTGTAATCCCAGCTACTAGGGAGGCTGAAGCAGGAGAATCACTTGAACCCAGGAGGTGGAGGTTGCAGTGAGCCGAGATCACACCACTGTACTCCAGCCTGAGCAACAGAGTGAGACCCTGTGCAAAAAAAAGAAAAAGAAAAAAAGAATCCAACAGCAGCAGAGCATTGAACCGGGCACAAAGGCCTTTCTTAGAAGGGGCTGTCACGTGCCTATACAATTACATGGGCTTAAGCTACTCCTATGTCCAGAGGAGCAGGTGAGGCAGTTCTAGCAGCCCTGTCTCTAGTCTTGCATCCATGGATTCAGCCAGACAACATAATGCTTTTACCCAGCCTTCATTCTACAAACATGTTTCAATATAAAGTGGTCTTCGGAGGAAACAAAAGAAAACCAGGTACTTGTGTCCTTAAAGGTTATGGAGATTCAGCCACTTGTTGACTGAGAGCCCCTGGGCAAGTCCCTTAGCCCCTCTAGGCCTCCGATTATTCATTTGTAACAGAATATAGCATTGTACCAATGTTAATTTTCTGGCTTGGATCACTGAAACTTGCCTATGTAAAACGTTAACGTATGTGAAAGCCAGCTTGTGGGAATGGTGTATAGTACTACATTTTTCAGCTTCTCTGGAAGAATGAAATTGTTTCAGCAGCAGATGACTTGGAAAACAAGGAGGGTCTTCCATCTTGTATTAGGTTTAGACCGCACTGGCACAGACAAGTCCTGGCTTCTACTCAAGGTTTTGTTGTAAACTAATGTGTCCTGCTGGGACGCACTGCTTAATTTCTAATCTCTTACCTTAGAAAACTGTGGATGTTGAATTAGATTTTTTTCTTTTTTGAGATGGAGTCTTACTCTGTTGCCGAGGCTGGAGTGCAATGGCATGATCTCAGCTCACTGCAACCTCCACCTCCAGGGTTCAAGGGATTCTCCTGCCTTAGCCTCCTGAATGGCTAGGATTACAGGCTGGCGCCACCACACCCAGCTAATTTTTGTAATTTTAGTAGAGACGGGGTTTTTACCATGTTGATCAGACTGGTCTCCAACTCCTGACCTAGTGATCTGCCTGCCTCAGCCTTCCAAAGTGCTGGGATTACAGGCTTGAGCCACCACACCCGGCTGAATTAGACTTTTTTTTTTTGAAACGGACTCTCACTGTGTTACCCAGCCTCGAGTATAATGGCGCGATCTGGGCTCACTGCAACCTCCGCCTCCCAGGTTCAAGGGATTCTCCTGCCCCAGCCTCCTGAGTAGCTGGAATTACATGGCACGTGCCACCACACCCAGCTAAGTAGAGATGGGATTTTTTATTTTTACTGGAGATGGGGTTTGGCCGTGTTCGCCAGGCTGGCCTCAAACTCCTGACCTCCCAAAGTGCTGGGATTACAGGCATGAGCCACTGTACCTGGCCTTGATTTTTTCTTTGAATTTATCCTTCTAGCCCTCCTTAGCTATCTTGTCCCCTTATTTTGTGTTCTCTCAGTACGTCCTAAGTGCATCCAGAGTTAGTATTTAGCGGTATCCATGAGTACTTCCCTTAGGAAAGAGCCCGTTTCTAGCCTATCCCGTTGGAAGAAGGTACCTGTCACCCAGAGGTTTGACCCTAGCCATCTTTAGATAAACTGGTGTCTCTCAACTTTGACTGCATGTTGAAATCACTTAGGAAGATTTTAATCCTGCTGGTGGGCCAATCCCATTCCCAGAGATTCTGATTTGATAGATCTACATGTGAGTAGGCCAATCTCCCACTTTTTTCTTTTTTAAGAGACGGGGTCAGGCCTTGCATGGTGGGTCAGGCTGGGTACGGTGGTTCAAGCCTGTAATCCCAGCATTTTGGGAGGCCGAGGGAGGTGGATCACAAGGTCAAGACATCAAGACCATCCTGGCCACATGGTGAAACCACATCTCTACTAAAAATACAAAAATTAGCTGGGTGTGGCAGTGCATGCCTGTAATCCCAGCTACTTGGGAGGCTGGGACAGGAGAATTGCTTGAACCCAGGGGGCAGAGGTTGCAGTGAGCCAAGATAGTGCCATGGTACTGCAGCCTGGCGACAGGTTGAGACCTCGTCTCAAAAAAAAAAAAAAAGAGAGAGAGAGATTCTTGCTCTGTCACCCAGGCTGGAGTGCAGTGATACGGTCATGGCTGACTGCAGCATCAAACTTCTGACCTCAAGCAACCCTCCTGCCTCAGCCTCCCAAGTAGCTAGAACTACAAACCCCCATGCCTGGCTGATTTTATTTCTTGTAGAGATGGGATCTCCCTTTGTTTCCCAGGCTGGTTGTGAACTTTTGGGCTCAAGCAATCCTCCTGCCTCAGCCTCCCAGTATGCTGGGATTACAGGGGTGAACCACTGCACCCAGCCAAAAAAACCTTAAGAACTGTTTTATTGCTGGGTACAGTGGTTTACACCTGTAAATCTCTGCACTTTGGGAGGCTGAGGTGGGCAGATCACTAGGTCAGGAGTTCAAGACCAGCCTGGCCAATATGGTGAAACCCTGTGTCTACTAAAAACACAAAAAGTAGCCGGGCATGGTGGCGTGTGCCTGTAGTCCCAGCTACTCAGGAGGCTGAGGCAGAAGAATTGCTTGAACCTTGGAGGCGGAGGTTACAGTGAGCTGAGATCATGCCACTGCACTCCAGCCTGGGCAACAGAGGGACTCCATCTCAAAAGAAAAAAAAAAAGAACTGTTTTATTATGATATAATTCATTCAAATATGAAACAATACATCCATTTAAAGTGTATAATTCAATGATTTTTAGTATAGTCAGAGTTGTCAGGGAACTAAAATATTAATTTTTGTTAAGTAGAGGTACAAAATGTGAAAGAACCAATATTTTCCATTTGATTACGGTAAGTTTTTCAGTTTTTTTCTGTAGTCCTGTTATCCTCTACAAGTCTGCTTGAAGGAATGAAGGTAATTACCAGTGATAAACTTATCTTTAATGAAAAGAAGTGTCATTAATGAGGAAAAAAGTTGTTTCTCTCAATGCTCATTCATCTTCTCTGAAAGGACAGAACACTTCCAAATGGTGATGATTAGTTCCAAAATTTATATGCTCTGCTTTATATACTCTTTGATTAATCCATAACAATCAATTACCATTGCTTACTTTATTATTAGGTTTCCCCAGCGCCATTACACTCCTGATAAATGAAAAATACTAAGAAGAGTCTATTAGTAGCATGCACAATATCATTCTAGCTAATGCTGTACTGCTAATTGCCTTCAAAATTTGAAGGCATTGTCTTATAATGAATGGGACCTCTACTATATATAATGAATCCATATAAAGTACTTAGAAAAGGGCACAGCACAAACTAAGTGTTCAGTGAATAGGATGATTGTATCATCAAACCACGACACTTTTGGCTGGGTGCGGTGGCTCATGCCTGTAATCCCAGCATTTTGGGAAGCTGAGGCAGGCGGATCACCTGAGGTTAAGAGTTTGAGACCAGCTTGGACAACATGGCAAAACCCCATCTCTACTAGAAATACAAAAACATTAGCCAGGTGTGGTGGCAGTCACCTATAATCCCAGCTACTCGGGAGGCTGAGGCAAGAGAATCACTTGAACTCGGAAGGTGGAGGTTACAGTGAGCCGAGATAGCGCCATTGCACCCCAGCCTGGGCTGCAGAACAGGACTCTGTCTCAAAAAAAAACAAAAAACCCAGGATACTTTCAAGAGTAAAAAGGGGCATTCAATGTATTTAATGTTATTACTATTACACAGCATCTGTTTTACGTAATTAAAATGATAATATAGGCAGCGTACAGTGTGGTTCAAGCCTGTAATCCCAGCACTTTGGGAGGCCGAGGTGGGTGGATCACCTGAGGTCAGGAGTTTGAGACCAGCCTGGCCAACATGGTGAGACCCCCTCTCTAAAAAAAAAGTAAAATAAATAAAATAAAATAAATTAAATGATAATATAAACAAATGGCAATTTTTTTAAAAAAATTTTTATTTCCTGATTACACCCATTCATAAACACTACAAACGGCAATTTTAAACAATTTTCTTTTTTTTTTTTTGAGACGGAGTTTCGCTCTGTTGCCAGGCTGGAGTGCAATGGCATGATCTTGGCTCACCACAACCTCTGCCTCCCAGGTTCAAGCGATTCTCCTGCCTCAGCCTCCCGAGAAGCTGGGATTACAGGCATGTCCCACCACACCCAGCTAATTGTGTATTTTTAGTAGGGACAGGGTTTCTCCACGTTGGTCAGGCTGGTCTCCACCTCCCCACCGCAGGTAATCCGTCCGCCTCCTCTCTCAAAGTGCTGAAATTACAGGCATGAGCCATCGTGCCCAATGATTTTAAACAAGTTATAATTAAACCATGGAAAGACATTTCACATAAATTGTTTAATTTTTTCCGTTAGTATAAAGGCAACTGCCGGGCGCAGTGGCGCGTACCTGTAGTCCCAGCTACTCGGGAGGCTGAGGCTGGAGGATCTCTTGAGTCCAGGAGTTCTGGGCTGTAGTGTGCTATGCCAATCAGGGGTTCGCATTAAGTTCAGCATCAATATGGTGAACTCCAGGGACTGGGGGACCACCAGGTTGCCTAAGGAGGGGTGAACTGGCCCAGGTCGGAAACAGATCAGGTCAAAACTCCGCTGCTGATCAGTAGTGAGATCCCGCCTGTGAATAGCCACTGCACTCCAGCCTGGGCAACATAGTGAGACCCCATCTCTTAAAAAAAAAAAAAATAGAATAAACGCAACTGCTGGGCATGGGTGGCTCATGCCTGTAGTCTGAGAGGCCAAAGTGGGCAGATCACTTGGGCCCAGGAGTTGGAGACCAACCTGGGCAACATCACAAAATCCTGTCTCTACAAAACATACAAAAATGTACTGGGTGTGGTGGTGTGCCTGTAGTCCCAACTGCTTGGGACACTGAGAGGAGAGGATTGCTTGAGCTCAGGAGGTTGAGGCTGCAGTGAGCCATGTTTGAACCACTGCACTCCAGCCTGGATGACTGAGCAAGACCCTGTCTCAAAACAAAACAGACAAAAAGAATTAAGGTACCTATGGGTTGCCGCTTTTGAATCACACTATACCCCTCCTACCCTGATGAACCCATGACAGCTATTAGTTTTTTTGGTGTTTTTTTTGTTTTTTTTTTTTTAAGACAGAGTCTTGCTCTGTTGCCAGGTGCCAGGCTGGAGTGCAGTGGCACAATCTCCGCTCACTGCAACCTCTGCCTCCCGGGTTCAAACAATTCTCCTGCCTCAGCCTCCTGAGTAGCTGGGACTACAGGCGTGCGCCACCACGCCCAGCTAATTTTTGTATTTTTA